>JBAKBP010005736.1:0-118463 GCA_037953745.1 Lithodes maja | reverse complement strand
GGGGGTGGCATTAGGCTACACTTGATATGGAAAGTTTGAAAAGGCAGTAGAATACGTTAGCCAAAATATGCTACCGGGGAATGCAACTATGGGGTGGTATATGAGTCTGGAAAAGATAGAGTTATGTGATGAGTCCGAGGGTTATGGATACTATTAGTTGGTCCTGGGAACTGCGTTTTCTATTAAATATAAATATAAATACCAACAAAAGCGGCAGTTCGTAGGGGTACTTAGTTATTGTTTCGGGGTACTTATGACAGATACTGGTAACCAGGTTATCTTATACAATCTCTGGTTGGGGTAAGAGGTGTAAGACACGAAGTAAATTGGCGTAGTGTGGGCTGTGGATACGAAGGAGGCAAGGGGAAGACGTATGACAATTGTGGAAAGTAAATGGAAAAAGGTGAACACAATGGCGGATAAAAATACTTAACCTAAGGATTGCATACATAGATTTATGGGGCGATGGGTCTTCATAAAGCTTAGTCTGGCAAGACAAGATGTTAGGGAATGTTAAGATTAATACTTAGTTACTAGAGGAACAATGCAAGGGGCGACTGAGCACGGGTTACATATATCTATACTCGTCATGGAAAATGATATAAGAGGTCTAGGGACAATCGTGGGTGTTTTAACTTCTAAAATATATAACATCTACTTCTCGGATGCAAGAACATACATAGATATAATTATGGCTGTCTGATGTGTTGGCATTGGCTCAACGTCGGGACAGGGCATGGTTGTTTTTAATATGAATGTATATTCCTGTTCATCATCTTTGTAGCAAGGACAGTGCCGCTATGTCGTATCAATGCTGGTGGCAGTTAATATTATAGACTTAGTTACTAGAGGAACAAATGCAAGGGGCGACTGGGCAGTGGGCACGGGTTACATATATCTATACTAGTCATGGAAAATGATATAAGAGGTCTAGGAACAAACGTGGGTGTTTTAACTTCTAAGATATATATAAAATCTACTTCTCGGATGTAAGAACATACATAAATATTATGGCTGTCTGATGTGTTGGCATTGGCTCAACGTCGGGACAGGGCATGGTTGTTTTTAATATGAATGTATATTCCTGTTCATCATCTTTGTAGTTAGGAGTGTAGGACACGAGGGGGTTAGTGTACGTGAGGTGTGGAAAAATGGTCAGTTTAGAAAAGGTAACAAGGTGTGGCCATGAGCTGCTTAGCCCTGCGGGCTTGGGCCTGTCTGAAATGGCTGGCTCGGTCAGCTGGTCCTTTCGTTCTGTGGACCTTTCTTCCGGGTGTTTCTGTGTGGTGTTCGCTCGTGGCTTCTGTGGTGGGCTTCTTGTTCTGGGGCATTTTACTTCCCTCTCCTTCATTATAGGCTCGTCCTCGAGCCTCAAGGGTGAAGTTAAAAGAAGCATAGTGATGGTGAGTCATTTCCAGGGTATTTAGAAAGTTCCACCAAACACGAGAGCGACGGTCAGGTTTCTTTTGCAGGTCAATGTATACCTGTAAGAATGTGTCCTCTGTGTTGTGGCGGGCAGCTGCCCGGGCTTGGTGTGGGTGTGGTACACGGGCCAAGTGTCCAGTGGGGGTCTTTACTTTAACCTTTCGTATGAATGGTTTGTAGCTTTCCCCCGTGGGGGTCGGAGTGAGGTGTGTGGGATTGACAGGAAGTCTGTTTAGTGTGGTGAATGGGTTATTTACCGAAAGGGGATTCGCGCGTGACAACAGAGCTGGGGATGAAGGGGGAATGTGAGTCTGGTTTTTATTTGGTTTTCTTGGGCGATGTTGTAGGTTGGGAATATATAGTGAGGCAATGCGCACAATCGGTTTAGGTAAGGGGGGTGAAGGAGGTGTGTGGGAAGGAGGGGGTGTGTGTGTTGTGTGGCTTGGGTCCTTAGTGTCAGAACGGGGTGTTATTTTTGTATCGCTGTCTTTAAATCTGATGGGTCTGTTGATTATTCTACCTCTGGCGGTCCTGGTGGGAAGGTAGATGTTTGTCGTGGGACTTGAGTCGCTCGACGATGTTTTATAGTGAGGGGAAGCACGTTTTATAGGTAACTGACATGCGGGGGTTTTCTCGGGGGTGATTTTGGGGGGGGTTTTCTTAGGGGGGGGTTGGTTGGGGGTTCGGTGAGATGAGGAGGTTGGTCGGTGTGTGGGTGGGGTGGTGGGGATCGTGGAGGGGAAAGGGGCGGATGCGGGGGGGGCTAGACGGGTGGGTAAGGAGTGTAGATTTAAGTTGGAGGGTTGGGGGTAGGGGCGTGTGTCGTTTGATGAGGTTGGTGATTTGCTGGTGATTATTCGTCTTCTTTCCCTTTGTGGGGGAGAATTCGACAAAGACGAAGAAGAGGAGGAGGAGGAGGAGGAGGAGGAGGAGGGTAGTGGTCTGGCAGCCCTACGGAACTTGGTTAGTAGGGTGTGTTTTCTGGAGGTTTTAAACGATGTTTGTCGTGGGCGTAAGTTGTAGCGTGAGGTTACTGAGGTAGATTGTGTGGTGCGGTTGGGGGTGTACTTGGTTTGGGGTGGGTGTGGTGGTTTTCTCACTGTGGTGCCTGGTGGAGGTATGTCAGGGCTAGACGGGAGGGTTTCTGTTGTGGTCGGGGTTGTGGGTGGAGGTTTTTGTACTTGGATAAGTTGGGGAGGAACTTGAATATCAGAAGTGAAGGAAGGTGTCATGGTGGAAGAGGGTGTGATATTGGGGGCTTGGGGTTTGTGGAGGTTAGTTGGGGGGGTATGGTGAGAAAAGATTTGTCGGTTCGGTGTTGGAGGGCTTAGGTCCTTAGGTGTTTGCATGGGAATATTTGTAGCCTGAGTGAGGGGGTGAGTAGGGGTGTTTAATTTAGGGTCGGACGTGTGGGGTGGGGTAATGTCTTGTGGCTTTAGGGGTTTAAACGCTCGGACGAATCTAGTTCGGAGCGTGCGAGTTACGCCGTGATAGTCGATGGTGACTTGAAAGGCATTTGGGACTTGTATTACGGTGTAGGGTCCGACATAGCGAGGGCCTAACTTGTTGGTGATAGGGAGGTTGGCTATCATTACGGTGTCATGGATGGCGAAAGGGTTTTTGTCATCGATGTTATCAGTTTTGGTGTCTTGACAGATCTGGGCGGTATGGAGGGTGTTTTGCAGATGTTGCAATGGGTCAATTGTGGAGGTGGTGGAGGGAAGGTGAGCGTGGTGGTGGAATGGCAGTAACAGGGGTGGTACACCGTAAACACGTTCATGAGGGGAAATACCGTCTTCCCGAGGACAGGTGTTCATACCCCACTGTATCATCTTTAGTTGTGATGGCCAGTCTGAGGTATTAAGAGCAATCATTCTTGTACGTAACTGGTTGTTGATGGTGCGATGGCTGCGTTCGCAGATAGCATTTCCTTGAGGCCAGTACGGGGATGAGTGTTTAATCTTGATACCGCATTGTTGGGTGAATTGTTGCCAAACGTGTCCACTAAACTCGGGGGCATTGTCCGATAGAAGAGCAAGGGGAAGGCCGAATATAGGGAACACTTCGGTGGCAAGCAGTGTGGCGACTGTGGTGGCTGTGTGGTCTTTAACTGGGCAGGCTATTAGAAATTTTGAATATACGTCTACAAATGTGACGATATAGCGGTTGCCAGCGTAAGAAGGGAACGGGCCCATGATGTCGAGGGATAGGACTTGGAACGGTTTGTTGGCAGAAATGGTACCAGCTGGGCCTGGGGTGCGTGATCTATCCTTTCCCAATAAACACGGTTTGCAGGATTCTGTCACTCGTTGTGCAATTTTGGAGGGGTTGGGGGTCCAGTATTGGTCTGTGAAGATCTTTAACATTTTCTTTTGTCCAAGGTGTATGCCGTTTCCCTCGTGGATGGCAATCATGTAGTCGTGGGCTATGGTGGGGTCCAAGATTATGTGACCAGTGTCTGTGGCAAGTTGATCTCCCCAGCGAGTCAGTCTCCTGAAGACGTTTAACGGTATCCAGGGGGGTCTGATTCGTGCTTCCCAAGATTGAATTAGGGAGGGGGCTGGGGGGGCATTCTGTCGGGAGGTGGGGGTAGATACCAATTGAGTGTTTTGTAAGGCGGCCAGGTTGGTGGGGGGGTCTTTTGGTACTGGCAAACGTGACAGGGCGTCTGCATTAGTATGGAGTTTGCCGGGACGATATTGTATGGTAAAGTCGTAGTCCTCTAGTGTCTCTCTCCAACGTACCAAAATGGCTGAGTTGGTTTCGCACCTACGCAGCCATTGTAAAGATTGATGGTCGGTAATTATTTCGAGTTTTGCGCCCAACACAAATGACCGGAAGTGGCTGAGTGCCCAAATGATCCCTAAGCACTCTCTCTTGGTGGCTGCGTAATTCTGTTGGGGTGGGGTGAGTGTGCAGCTGGCATACGCTATCACATGTTCCTTTCCATCTCTGATTTGAGATAATACTGCACCTATGGCGTACAGAGATACGTCGGTATAAAGACGGAAAGGTTTCTGGTAGTCAGGGAAAACGACGATAGGGGCTTGGATTAGCTTTTGCTTCAAAGTGTTAAACGCGAGGTCTCTTTCAGGTGTCCAGGCGAACGGGGTGTCTTTGTGGGTAAGTTGGTGGAGGGGTCTGGCTATGGTGGCAAAGTGGGGGACGAAACGTCTGTAGTACGTGGCTAAACCTAGAAACGAACGTATTCCTTTAACCGTGGTGGGTGGGGTTTGGTTTTGTATGGCTTGAAGTTTCTTTGGGTCTGGCGCAATACCATGTTCAGATATCACGTGTCCGAGAAAATCTACCTTATTCCGGGCAATCACGCACTTTGAGGGTTTTAATTTCAACCCGGCGGCTCGGATTCTTTGCAGGACTTGTCTCAACCTGAAGAGGTGTTCTTTCCAGGTTGGAGAGTACACAATAATATCGTCCAGATAGGCTAGGCAGGTTTCCCAGGTTAGGCCATGTAATACCGTTTCCATCAAACGGGAGAAAGTGGCGGGTCCGTTACAGAGGCCAAAAGGTAGGACGTTAAATTCATAGTGATGGCCACCACTAGTGGAAAATGCTGTTTTCTGTTGGTCCTCGGCCTTGATAGGCACTTGCCAATACCCTGCTTGCAAGTCGAGGGTAGTGAACCATTTGGATCCGTATAGGGAGTCAAGGGAATCGTCTATGCGGGGTAAGGGCGTAGCGTCTTTAATGGTTATGTCATTTAACCTCCTGTAATCGACGCAAAAACGAGTTGTCCCATCTTTCTTTTTGACTAAGACAACAGGGGAAGACCAGGGGCTAATGGACGGGGTGGCAATCCCGGCCTCTAACATTTCCTGGACTTGGCGTTCCTCTTCCTGACGTTGTATGGGGTTCTTTCTACGGGATGGTTGTCGTATGGGGGGGCCTGTGGTGTTAATGATGTGTTGTTCTACATCCGTCTGTCCGATTTCGGTGGGTTGTTGGGCAAAGACGTCACTGAATTCCAGCAGTAGGTTGTACATGCCGTTCTTTTGGTGGTCAGATAGTGTCTCAGGAAGAGGGGGCAATTGGAGGCTGGTAGGGGTGTCGTTACAATGTATGGGGAGGTCATCGAAAGTTTCGAGGTCTCCTATAATGAGACCTTTCGGTAATGTCAGGGGTTCCTCTGAGATATTAGCCACGAGAATGTGGTTGATACGAGCGGGAATGATGGCGGGTTGTAAGAGGTAGCGATGGGGGTTGGGGGATGTGTTAGTGGGGGAAAATACCATGTGAGTTTGGGGTATGGGCCGCAGGTTCACCCATTTTTGATGGTGGGGGGGAATTTGGCATTTATCCTGAACTACCGCTGGGCTAATGATGGTGGGGGACTGACTGGCGAGCAGGTGCTTGGTACTTATAAGGGGGGCAAGGTCACTTTGGTGGGGGTCACGCGTGAGGGGGGAATTAACGGCGCGTGTGAGAGGATCAGTGGGGCGCGGTGTGAGGGGGTTAGAAAACGGGATTTGTTGGAGGGACTGCGGAGGGTTGGTGGGGGGAGCGTTGTCGGTGGCAGTAACTGTTTGTTTAGAGGTTATCTGGGGTTGGTGGGTTTGTCTGTCATGAGGGGGTGAGTCAAGTGTGGGGTTTTGAAGTTGATTAGGGGTGTGAATTGTGGGGGGGTGGAAGGGAGCTACTGACTGAAAACGGTCACAAGGGAAATTTTGTTGGTGGGAATTGGTGGAGGTTGAAAGTTTGGTTGGGCTCATGATGGTGGGGGACCGACTGGTGAGCAGGTGTTCGGTACGCATGAGGGGGGGGAAATCACTTTGGTGGGAGTCACGCGTGAGGGGGGGGTTACCGGCGCGTGCGGGCGGTTCAGAAGGGTGAGAGGGGAGCGAGTTAGAAAACGGGATTTGCTGGGGGGACTGCGGAGGGTTGGTGGGAAAAAAATTAGGTGTAGAACATGGGTTATTGGTGTAGGACTGGTGTATTGATTTGGGGTTGTTAACATTTCTGGGGGCATGGGGGAAACATTGGGTACATCGGTCGGCATTTTCTCTGGAAACATGTGTACATAAACATTGGATAGAATTAGGGTTACCTATCTCAGAGTCTGTCCTGAAAACATGGGAGGATTTATTCTGGACAGAGTTACGAGAATTGAGGGGATTACCGAGGGGGAGTTGCTTGGACTTGTCTTCTTTCGTTTGTTGAGGCATTTTTTTACTGAATTGAGTGAGGTTTTGAGAGATCTCGGGGCAAGGGGAGGTTTTAGGAGTCACCTTAGTGCTAGCTGCAACTTGGTAACCCCGAATCAGGGTTTGTTGAGGGGGAGGTTGTTTTTTCTTTTTGTGAATGGGTTTCTGTGTGATTGGTTTGTCAGAGGCTTTGGGCTGGAATTTATTTTTGAATGAGATCAGCCTTTGGCCGCAGTCAATCTGGGCCTCTAGTTTTTGAAGGAGGTCAAGTCCAAGGAAACCATCATAATGTTTACAGTTGGAGGAAAATACTGTAAATGTGTGATAACAACAAGCATGGGGGCCAGGAATGGTTACTGATAGGGGTAAAGTGTCTCCTAGGAGATTTAAGTAAGTATCAGCAGCTGAGATGAGTTCTGTTTTGGTGTTTAACAAAGGGCCAAATCGTCGGGGATGTTTTTCATAGTAAGATTTGAACAAACATGACTTGGCAGCTCCCGTGTCAATTAGCAAGCGGACAGGAATGTCCTTGATTTTGGCCATGTAATAAATGGGGGCAGTGCGACTAGTTATGGCGTCCCCCGCCGAGCCCATCGTGGGCGGGGGATACTTTAAAAATCCTGGGGGTCGGTATTTACCTCTTCCAGGATTTCCTCGGTATCGTCTGAGGTCATGGTATGGGGGGCAATTTCTTCCTCTTGTCCCCACTCCTCTTCATTTACAGAAATGCGAGGGGTAGAGGGGCGAGGTTTGGCAGAGTCACGAATTTGGTGGAGGGCACACTGAGCATTACAGGCAGGGAAATCATAGGGGTTGATAATAACTAAGGTAGGGTTTTTACTTTGGTAGGTGTTGTAGTTGCGGTTCCGGTTGAAGATTCTGCGTGGCTGGGACGGTTGGAACCGGGGTCTACTGGGTTGGGGCTTGCCGGAAGGGTAGGTGGGTCTGTTGTTGAAAGATGAGGCTGGGGAGGCATTGTTGGGGTTTTGGTGGTTGGTTTGCTGCGGGCGCGTGGGAAACCTCTTGATTGCAGCGATTTGGGTGGGTGCTTCTGTGCACACGGCCAAAATACGTCGGATCGTGATGAGGTCTTTTCTGTATCCGACGAAATCGTGCACCCGGAAATGGTCTGTTACTGCTGAGGGCAATATTGACACAAGGTTGACCAGAATTTGCTGTTCTTGTTGGATTTTGGTCAACGTGGGGAAAGAATGTTTTATGTTTTGGGCAAGCTTACTCACTGTGGTATCTAGATCGCCTTCGAATTTCGTGTCTAAGATACGGGTGTGGGCCACGAAAGCGCCCAACGAAGGTCTAATGGCTTCAATCACTATTATGCGAAATTCGTTCCAGGTGAGGTCAGGGTGCACTTGATAGGCCACCAGGGGAACGGCTTTTCCCAGGTGTGGTACTGTTAAGGCTATTTTTTGTGCGTCCGTGGTATAACTAACGTCAAGTAAGGGTTTCACTACGTCCATGAATACTTCGATCCCATAATTTGTTTGATCATAATTTGGGATGGAAGTGTGGGTAGGTTGCGCCATAATGTTCTCGTGTTCTAGCTGTTCCAAACTTGTAATGTAATGCAACCTTTTATCCGAATCAAGAACCACCGCTGCCGCCAATGTTATGCCCTGTTTTTCTACAGGTTTAACTTGGGTAATGTGAGTTCTGAATGACTGGGTATAGAAGGCTGCATGCACAATACAAGGTATGAGGAATAGAGAACACAAAATAAACACACGGTAACACGACACAAGTTTACGTTTATTTAAGTAAAGAAATAAAGAGCATAGAAAGATAGTTATATTCGCACAAAACAAATGATAGAAGGGAACTGCTAGCATTAGCGGATCTGGATGGAGCCTAGTCTCCCACTTCCAATGTTCAGGTATAATCTTCTGATCACGGGTTTAATTAGCAAGTTTATATTTTACTGGAAGACCTCAATATATTCGTATAATTCAATGTCACTGATTTGACCTCTTGCTGGCTGGTCGCGTGCCCAAGTAGCAGCTCACAGTTAGGATTAGACACGCGTATTGTAGAACACGGCAATCTCTAGTAACCTCATGGGGGTACTGAACTAAGTTTGATATTCTTGAAGCAGAAATACGTAGAACACAAATCAGTGGGCGACGTTAGATATCACTAGAGTTTTAATATCTAAATAAGGTAATTACGAGAGTCAAAGTCGCCTGTTAATTAAAGAGCACTGATCGCTTAGTACGTCCCAAACGGAATGGTTAAATATGAATTGCGCTGGACATGGTCTTAGCCACTTTATAGAAAGTTAATAAGTGAGTATCAAGCTAGTACTATAACACTTAGTACTAGCAACATGAATCTTGAATAGTATGGGTAGATCTGGTCCTGGTTATCTTGCTTCCGGTGATGTTGGGGGCTAACGACTGGTTCCTCGGCCGTCCAGATGGTCCAAAATGTAGGAAGTTCTCAAGTCGGATCTCTTGATGATCGTTGCTGGCTACACACTTATATACCCACGAATTTGTGTGAAGGTTATAAGGTGCACGTTAGGACTTGTACATGGACAGATGCTTCTATCAGTCTTCTCTGCCACGGAGTCTGCCGGATCTGGAATCTCTCAACTCCGGAACAACACAAGGCAGAGCTAGAGGTAAACTGCAGGGTAGTGACCACTGGTTGGTGTCTAGCTTTCAACTGATTTGACTGGGGGCGGGAGTTAGATTTATAGGCTCGGTTCTGGACCCTGTAGACAGTAGGGATCTCGAGTCTTATGAACTTAATTGAGCTCTCAATAGAAATGGAGACTAGGTAAGATGGTATTTACTGTTGTGGCACAGGGCTATAGGAAAGCCTTTATATTTCATATAACTGAGCCTTAGTAAGAGGTACTATTTTGGCTATACTGGACGTATTTAGGGGAGAGAGACTGGATCTACTTTGCGAGGAGGATGGGGACAGCTGTGATAGGAACGTCTCTCTAGATTGTTCAATCTTCATTCTATGGTATAGCTGAGGTGCTAATTTAGTGATCAGAGCATGCAAGAAAGGTAAATGGTTTATTGTGAGCTAATAGAGGTTAGTAAAGGTGTTAGTCATTCATGGTTAGTTCATTGACAGGAAGAATTCCTGTGCTACCTGGCAATGACTCGAAAGTCAAAACAGGGGCCAGGTATACCTCCGCGGGGGTGGGGGTCTCCCTCCTCGGGTGGGCAAAAAAGGGGGAGCTGGGCGCCCTCTCTCTGTGAACGTCGTCCGGCGGCTGTGGCTAGGGGCTTGCCATATCACCAGTGTTTATAATAACCCTCTGTGTATGAGACAGATGTGGGTGTCTTTAATACCAAAACCGAAGGTGCCTTAGCTAGCTGGTTTTACTCGGTTGGTTGTTAATTGTAGAGTTTGCTGGATGTGGTGGAGACTGGGTTGCTAACTCTGCCACATTTATCTGGAAGTATGGCAATAGAAGTTAGTAACTGGCGGGGCGGCTAGCCTCGCACCGACGACCATTGGGTGCAGGGTTGTGAATGTGTTGTAAGAGAATAGATGGCATGCAAGGGGCTAGTAAAGTTCTAATGTTGTTCTGGCCTACTAAGTGAAGGTAGGCTGGATAGGAGTATATATATAAAAGGTTGGAGAGCGTTAGCAACGGACAATTCAAGGATCTTCAAGAGGTATGAGAGAGAGGCTAGGTCGGACAAGAGTCGAGAAGCGCGGGAATTCTTACTGAGAGGGGGGGAGAGTTCAAGGGCTACAGGGAAATTTTGCCCCTAAGGTCCCTGGGCGTGGGGGTGGCATTAGGCTACACTTGATATGGAAAGTTTGAAAAGGCAGTAGAATACGTTAGCCAAAATATGCTACCGGGGAATGCAACTATGGGGTGGTATAAGAGTCTGGAAAAGATAGAGTTATGTGATCAGTCCGAGGGTTATGGATACTATTAGTTGGTCCTGGGAACTGCGTTTTCTATTAAATATAAATATAAATACCAACAAAAGCGGCAGTTCGTAGGGGTACTTAGTTATTGTTTCGGGGTACTTATGACAGATACTGGTAACCAGGTTATCTTATACAATCTCTGGTTGGGGTAAGAGGTGTAAGACACGAAGTAAATTGGCGTAGTGTGGGCTGTGGATACGAAAGAGGCAAGGGGAAGACGTATGACAATTGTGGAAAGTAAATGGAAAAAGGTGAACACAATGGCGGATAAAAATACTTAACCTAAGGATTGCATACATAGATTTATGGGGCGATGGGTCTTCATAAAGCTTAGTCTGGCAAGACAAGATGTTAGGGAATGTTAATATTAATACTTAGTTACTAGAGGAACAATGCAAGGGGCGACTGAGCACGGGTTACATATATCTATACTCGTCATGGAAAATGATATAAGAGGTCTAGGGACAATCGTGGGTGTTTTAACTTCTAAAATATATAACATCTACTTCTCGGATGCAAGAACATACATAGATATAATTATGGCTGTCTGATGTGTTGGCATTGGCTCAACGTCGGGACAGGGCGTAGTTTTTTTTTTTATATGAATGTATATTCCTGTTCATCATCTTTGTAGCAAGGACAGTGCCGCTATGTCGTATCAATGCTGGTGGCAGTTAATATTATAGACTTAGTTACTAGAGGAACAAATGCAAGGGGCGACTGGGCAGTGGGCACGGGTTACATATATCTATACTAGTCATGGAAAATGATATAAGAGGTCTAGGAACAAACGTGGGTGTTTTAACTTCTAAGATATATATAAAATCTACTTCTCGGATGTAAGAACATACATAAATATTATGGCTGTCTGATGTGTTGGCATTGGCTCAACGTCGGGACAGGGCATGGTTGTTTTTAATATGAATGTATATTCCTGTTCATCATCTTTGTAGTTAGGAGTGTAGGACACGAGGGGGTTAGTGTACGTGAGGTGTGGAAAAATGGTCAGTTTAGAAAAGGTAACAAGGTGTGGCCATGAGCTGCTTAGCCCTGCGGGCTTGGGCCTGTCTGAAATGGCTGGCTCGGTCAGCTGGTCCTTTCGTTCTGTGGACCTTTCTTCCGGGTGTTTCTGTGTGGTGTTCGCTCGTGGCTTCTGTGGTGGGCTTCTTGTTCTGGGGCATTTTAAAAACGTTAACCCCAATTGTGCTCTAAAGCGCCGTATGTTGAAGGAGGCGATACACAATGCATCCCTCAATTGTCTGGTCAACTAAACTGAATTTTGCAAATTCGGTCATCCCACCCTTCCAGGTTGCACCCGCCTGGCGATTTAAAGTTTAAAAGTTAACCCCAATTGTTCCTATCCCCACTTCTTTGTAAAAGATCGCCGGGGAGGAAATACAACAACAGCATAGTTTTATATTGGCTAGTAAGATTCAAGCATCTTTTTATCCCATAAAAAGTCTAAGCCAATCTTAATCTCTAATCCGGCTTCTCCCAGAAGCCCTCATAGATCGCCTGTCTTGAAGGCCGTGATACCCTATTGTATCAATCAAGTGTTTGGCAAATTATCGCGAATCGCAAATCCGTTAATATAACCACCCGAAGGTACAACCGCCGGGTTTTATATGCAATGTCAAACCAATTATACCTGCCTCAGACCTCTTTGTAAAAAGGTCGCCGGGAGGGAAAGACCAAACAAACAGACAGCATTGTTTCAATGGCTTTGAAAGCAGAGAAAACCATGTCCAACAGGTGTCAGCATGATCACCTAGATAACTGTGTGGAGCCCCCCTCGACGGGAATAACCCAGGAAGCCTGATCCCAGGCTCGACCATAGAAAACGCAGTTTCTGATGAGCCCTCAAGCGACCAAACTCGTCGGGGTAACTTACCTATTTTAGCCATCCTGACTAAAACTTGGTAAACAACAACGGTGTTCTCGGAGCAACGAGAAAAACGCCGGAAAGGTAACCCACACTAAACTATACATTACAGGAGGGCGTAATGCATAAAGCAATGAATAACACAGGAAGCCTGATCCCAGGCTCGACCACAGAAAACGCAGTTTCAGATGAGCCCTCAAGCGACCAAACTCGTCGGGGTAACTTACCTAGTTTAGCCATCCTGACTAAAACTCGGTAAACAAACACGGTGTTCTCGGAGCAACGAGAAAAACGCCGGAAAGGTAACCCACACCAAACGAGACATTTTAACATATTTTAGTCAAAGGGTGTGCACAAAAATAGGGATACCTGAACAGGAGGGCGTAATGCATAAAGCAAAAACCGGGGCAAAGGTAGCCATGACAGAGACTGGTGGGAAACTTACTCCAGGTTCTGCATAGACCCGCCGGGACCCAGCTCTGGAAAAAAAGAAAATTTCCAGGAATTAATGCTCATAAGGTTAACCCAATCATGTTCGCACACAAGTGTTAAATAACCCGCCGGGTAGCGAGACGTAATGCTCAACGACTACAGCTCGCTACGCGGTGGGGTTTCCTAAGTAAAAGATATCAGAATATCTTAATTTGTCCAAAAGATTTATGAATACCCTCTGACATAATATATAAAGACCAGCACGGCGTTTATAACAGATTAAGTCTTTCCGGTGGTGTTTGTTTCAAGATTCAATTTTGGAAAAAAAAAACTAAAAAAGACGCCGGCCCCCGAATTATCTCGTAGATAAAAAACTGGGAAGCCTGACAAATATACGAGATCTAACTTCTCCCGAAGTATCTTTTTAGACCGCCGTATGTTGAAGGCGGCGATACAAAACGTATCCCTCAATTGTCTGGTTAACTAACTGAATTGTAAATTCGTTATTCCCACCCTTCCAAGGAGCACCCACCGGGTGTGAATATTAGTTTAAAAAACGTTAACCCCAATTGTGCCCTAAAGCGCCGTATGTTGAAGGAGGCGATACACAATGCATCCCTCAATTGTCTGATCAACTAAACTGAATTTTGCAAATTCGGTCATCCCACCCTTCCAGGTTGCACCCGCCGGGTGAATTAAAGTTTAAAAGTTAACCCCAATTGTTCCTATCCCCACTTCTTTGTAAACGATCGCCGGGGAGGAGATACAACAACAGCATAGTTTTATATTGGCTTTGCAAAACCGAAAAAACTACAAACAACACGTGTCCGTATGAACACTGTTAGATGGGTACAGCCAACCCGCCGGGAATCATAAGGAGCCTGAAACAGGCACCCCAGAGACGCAGTCCTGGGGAGCCACAGACACCCACTCGCCGGGGAAACAAGCCTGTTTTAAACCACGCGTGGCCAAAACTCGGCAACCCGCCGGGGTTATCAAGGTGAAACCGAGAAAAACCCGGCAGAAAAATCCCACCCCGTCCAGATACCATCTGAACGCAACACCGGACCGAGGCGTAGCCAAAACACAACTAACGCCGGGCCCAACATAGTCCGTGGAATTAGCCAATACACAACTAACCCAGGACACATAAATAGTCCGTGGAATTAGCCAATACACAACTAAACCAGGACACACATGACACAGTAGTACATATTTAGACAATAAATCAATAACACTTGTATATGTGGTAAAGCTACGAGAGGCTGGCTAGGCCTAGGCAGACGGATAACAGTAACATGTCGGAATATAAACAAAAAGCACTGAATTATATCACAACAGGAACCACCGCCAACACACCACTGTAGCAAATACTTCCGGCAAAGGGAAGAACTGACTCGGGACCCAGAAAAAACTTCACTAAGTGAAGAAAAATACGCTGGGAACGTCAGCAAACATACGCTACCTCATCAGAAAGATAAAAGGAAGCAATAACGCGTAATGAAAGCCGCCTGCATCACAAAGCTAGCTAACTGTGAAAAAGTTCACCTGTCCACAACAGGACCACGAGGGTACATCCGAAATAGATGCCCCAAACACACGACCCAAAATACACTGCACTGCGGGCAACCAGCCCAGGACACTCCTGCTACGCATATCCTAACCTTACTCGATACATCCCGGAGTAAACAAATGAGAAAAAACTCACTAGGGACGCAGCAAATGCGGAACCAGCGGAGCGTGGAGAGACACATCCGGGCCGGCTGATCGCAGAGCAGAGAAGGAAGAATGACGCCTGAATCAGTGTCTGGTCAAAGATCCACACAAGTACATCCACGATATGATGGAAAGCTTATTGGATAGTTATTCTTATTTTGTTTTTGTTTTTATTTTTTACGAAGTTTTTTCATAGTGAGAACCCAATTCATAATGACTGAAGCCATGAGTGAGGTCGCGTGCGCTCATGATGAAGGCTCCTCAGATTTTAAATGCTCTGCGCGGTAGATTCAAACTACGGCGGATTAGTGTTTGAAGAGGATGCCTTATGTAATAGGCATGTTCGTCAATGATGGAGGGGCCACTAATATATACTACCTCATAGCCGTATACAGTATATATTCTTCAAATGCAAAAAATAACAATTTTAGCAAATAGACTAGGGTCCTGTCACACTATATATGTATATGTTTATCCATGTCACTTTACATTTTCGGTGGAAAACGCAATATACTGATCCTGTTAGAACACCATATATTTAGCTTGGGAAATGGTACAGGAGTCATTCAGTGACGTCACGGAGGCCCAAACAAGTGACTGTCGTGGTTCCAATACTACCGCCATGCGTCTACCTCCTAATGTTACTATACCGTGGGCACAACCAAACGCTGTCCTTCAACACCTGGAAAGGACATAGTCATCAACAGCTAGGGACAATTCCAAAGCACCGAGAAATGAGAGAAGTGGGAAAGACAGGCAACACCAAGAATGGCGCCATCAAAACCGTACACCCCCTCGCCCTTGTTTCCCACCACCACACCGCCACCGCGACAAAGGAAGCCGAGAAGTAGTATTCAGGCAGCCCACCCCAACTCGAAGCCACAGGGAAATAACCACCACAGACACGTACCCTGCTGCCAGGCACCTTTCTACCACCTAACCACTCCACCGCCCAGGCACGGAGATAGGGGAATATTACGACCGACGATTTTCATATCAGGACTCAATTTGGAAAGCTGTTCTTGTGGTCAATGGACGGAAGGCAGTTGGTAGATTAAGGGCTCAGTAGGAAGAATTGTTCTTGTGATCAATGGACGGAAGACAGTTGCAATACTGAAGTTAACCTGGTAAATTGTTTGTAGTGGGTATCAACAAGGCTGGTTATTATAGACACTTCAATAGAAGCTAACTAATATCCTTCCCTACCTCAACCGGCGCTATTGTAGATAAAGTACGCTACCAATGGGATAGTAGCTTTATCCGGGATAGACCAAAACACACAATAAACTCATCAACCCTCAGTTCTGAAAATTCTGCATCAAAGTTCTTATAAAGACCAGAGTAGTCAGTGAGTTCTCTCCTGCGTTAACTCGATGCTATTTTACTTATGCAATGGCATATGGTAGATAGTATTTAAGGTCCCAAGTCCAAGAGCTCGAGTAAAACTGTGGGAACCCAGTCACGACAGGATAAACCCCACGGCCAACGCATCTGCATCTACCAGGAGACGGGATTCCTTTGCTACAAATCGAAAGTGATTAAGTTACTATACCGTTATAATACACAAGAGAAATAACTGTGAAAAGGATCTATACTTAGTGTATTTATAGAGAAAGAGTATAAAAAGATCAACAGTGGAAATTAGTCAAAATACCTCTATATAAATAGAAGTATTCCAGAAACAGTGGATACTATGAGTTTATGCAAAAAGAGAGAGAAAGAAAGTACTAGTGAAGCCCAAATAAATCAGGGAAGTACTGATAATAAATCTGGTAAAGAAAATAACAAATACATTCAAGTTAACTGATGCGTAAGCACCATAGTGATTAACTCAGAAAAATAATTACAGTCAGCTTCCAACTCAGAATAACTCTACGCATATCAAAACCAGAAGTTTGTATATACATAATCACCACATAGCCTATATATATAATTATATAATCACCACATAGCCTATCTCAGCACAAGTGTAAATCCTCGATTGAAAGGAGTGCTATCCTTATCTCTGAAATAAATACAGGACAAGTGTAATACTTCGATTAGAAGGCGGTCCACAATACTCACCTAGATATTGCATAGAATAACTCAGTCTTACGAGTCAGACGAAATGGAGCCTCGTTCGTGCATCTGTTATTGTTGTTCTTGACCATTTATTCTAGCCTTACGTATGTGATATTCTTGAGCCAGTAAATAGAATATGAATGCACGTCTTGTTATAATTATCCTCTATTACTTTCTGTGTCTGTGGTAAAGTAATTTTAACTTCTCCAGTTAGGAAGAATCCACTTATTCAAACCAATCAACCCCAGTAAAAACCTGGCATAACATTGGCGGCAGATGGTGGTTCTTGATTCAGGAAGAAGAAGTTGTTTGACACAGTAATCAGGAAAGAAATAGAGCGTTCTATCACATACGTCATCATGACTTCACGTTCGCACATCCCCATACCCAAGTATGAGGCGGAAACTTACGATATTCGCACGTACCTAGATATGGTCAGCCCGGTACTAAGCCTGGCATACCAGACCGATCGAGAGAAGGTCGCTGTCTTATTAATTCACCTAGGGAAGGCCGTGTCCCTGGTAGCCGGACAAGTGACCCGAGAAATTACATGGGAAGACTTCCGGATTATTGTGATCAACGCTATTCAGCCATCACTAGGCTCTGTTGCAGCCATCAACAAAATCAACGCAGCCACGTACGGATGTAATCTGGATGTGACCCTGGGAGAAGTGAACGAGCAGGTAAAAGCCGCTTACCCTCTGGCTACCTTAGAGCAGCGACAACAACAAATGTTCTGCGTGCTCTTAAGGATCCTGCCATCAAGTGTTAAGCTCGGTTCACACTAGCCGTCTGTTGGGGATCCGTTTTTGGGCCCGTGACGTCACATACAAAAAATGGACGTGGAGAAGGGAAGTTGAAATTAAATGCGTACCACATTCCAGAGCGTGGGCCAGACTCAGGGGTAGGGCACGTACTTCTCTGGCGTACGGTAAACACCTACTAGACGATCGTCAATATGGACTGAGAAACGATCTTTCTTGGTGTTTTTTTCTTTATTTGGAACGAAGATGAACCACCACCGTAATTCAATGCATATTAACTAGGAATATACATTGTCTCTATCTGGAGGCGCGCTAAGCAGTACAACATGTTAACTTTGGTGGTGCCGCGTCGGCTGCCAGGTACACGATCAATAGGTTAACATATTAAACTGCCTTAATATTTGCCTTGCCATTACAATTATACATATAGCATATATTGTGATGCGATATTAACTATAATGTAATGGAAATTGGCAGAAAAATATTACACACATTTCACTTCAATGTTCAATATACGTATGTACGTAGCCTACACCAAAAAGATAAATCGAAACCATCTTTTTGAGTGGTACGTATTTTGGTAAACGGCTCCCAGGTTCACAATACGTACACGCCGCATGTCTGTAAGTGACGTCACTCTGACGTCACAATTTTTTATACGTACAGTAAAACGGTAGGAAAAACGGCTAGTGTGAACCGGGCTTTAGGGAACACTTCGCCCTCCACGATCCCGTGGGGTATGTAAAAGACATCATTACAGTACGCAATTTGTAGGCCAAACCAGCCGAAAACTTCTACAGTTGGAGCCATAAAAAAATTCCCCACGCACCAGCCGGGTAACAGAAGACCCGGGCAGTCAAATCATCAGGGAAACAGACCGCAGTACTCATTTCAAGGCCGCCCCCAACCCTTCTCGTCAGGCCGCCCACAAGGAAATCTGCGAATCTACCCTACCCGCCAACACCCTGGTCGACCTTACCAGAACTACCAACAACAGAACCGAGGCCCTCAACAACACGGGCCCCCACAGAAGAACTGTGACAGCCCCATCGTTATGATAAACCCATTCTATTTTAAGGCTTGTACTTCCACTTGCCCGATACATGATATAAAGGACCAAACTAAGATGAGAATGTCGCCCAACAGAGTCCTAGCAGCCGGCGAACAAATGCAAGACATGAATACCGAATACACAGATGAAGAATACTGTCCCCCGGCGATGGATCACATTCAAGCCGTCGAGGAAAACCCAGAGGAAGAAGAAACAGAGGAGATGGAAGACCCACCCCAGGGTTTTTAAAGCCTCCCCCGCCCATTATGGCCTCGGCGGGGGAGTCTGTACCGTGGAAACCTCCACCCATCTACCACCTAGCTAAGATAAAGGGCATCGCAGTACGTCTTCTCATCGACACAGGAGCTGCACGATCTTGCCTGTTTAATTCTTTTTACGAGCAACACCACAGAAAATTTGGAGCACTGCACGCGTCCAACACCGCCTTAATCAGTGCCGGGAACACACCTTTAGTTATTCGAGGAGAGACCCTAATTTATAGGTAGGAGTCTGTGACCAGAGTGGCTGTTCTTTGGGGTTAAGATCTGAATTTATCCTCGTTGGACAGAGTAGTATCTCTGTCCATTTGGCCGGACAGCGGCCTAAAATTATAGCGGGAATCCTACCCCACGTGTTGTGGTTCCAGAGAACCTGGACCCAGTAGTTCTACGTGTAGTAGTGTCTGTTCACGGTCGGGGATACTGAGGGTTATAGAAAGGATATTGCGTTACCGTTAGGCAGGCCTGGGTCCTTCGATCTTACAGTACCTTCGATTTGTGACAATATATATACTGTAGGCCTACATATATATATACTGTATATATATATATATATATATATATATATATATATATATATATATATATAATATATATATATATATATATATATATATATATATATATATATATTTATATATATATATATATATATATATATATATATATATATATAAATATATATATATATATATATATATATATATATATATATATATATATATATATATATATATATATATACAGGTATATATATATATATATATATATATATATATATATATATATATATATATATATATATATATATATATATACTGTATATATATATATTATTAGTGGCCCCTCCATCATTGACGAACATGCCTATTACATAAGGCATCCTCTTCAAACACTAATTCGCCGTAGTTTGAATCTACCGCGCAGAGCATTTAAAATCTGAGGAGCCGTCATCATGAGCGCACGCGACCTCACTCATGGCTTCAGTCATTATGAATTGGGTTCTCACTACGAAAAAACTTCGTAAACAATAAAAACAAAAAGAAAATAAGAATAACTATCCAATAAGCTTTCCATCATATCGTGGATGTACTTGTGTGGATCTTTGACCAGACGCTGATTCAGGCGTCATTCTTCCTTCTCTGCTCTGCGATCAGCCGGCCCGGATGTGTCTCTCCACGCTCAGCTGGTTCCGCATTTGCTGCGTCCCTAGTGAGTTTTTTCTCATTTGTTTACTCCGGGATGTATCGAGTAAGGTTAGGATATGCGTAGCAGGAGTGTCCTGGGCTGGTTGCCCGCAGTGCAGTGTATTTTGGGTCGTGTGTTTGGGGCATCTATTTCGGATGTACCCTCGTGGTCCTGTTGTGGACAGGTGATTTTTTTTTTTCATAGTTGAGTTAGCTTGTGATGCAGGCGGCTTTCATTACGCGATTATTTCTGCTGCCTTTTATCTTTCTGATGAGGTAGCGTTGCTTTGCTGACGTTCCCAGCGTATTTTTCTTCACTTAGTGAAGTTTTTTCTGGGTCCCGAGTCGGTCTTCCCTTGGTCGGAAGTTTTTGCTACAGTGGTGTGTTGGCGGTGATTCCTGTTGTTATATTTCCAGTGTTTTTTGTTTATATCTCAACAGTTCTTGTGCCGTTTGCTTAGGCCTAGCCAGCCGCTCGTAGCTTTGCCACATGTACAAGTGTTATTGATTTATTTTATAAATATGTCCTACTGTGTCATGTGTATCCGGGTTTAGTTGTGTATTGGCTAATTCCACGGACTATGTTTGTTTCCTGGTTTAGTTGTGTATTGGCTAATTCCACGGATTATATTTGTGGTCCCTAGGTTAGTCGTGCTTTGGCTATCTCTCGGGTCCTATGTGCGTTCAGATGGTGTCTGTTCGGGGTGGGTTACTTTCCGGCGGGGTTTTCTCGGTTTCACCATGAAAACTCCGGCCGTGAGCCGTGTTTGGCCACGCGTGGTTTCAAAACAGGCTGGTGTCCCCGGCGAGTTGGTGTCTGTGGCTCTCCAAGACTGCGTCTCTGTGTTGGTGCCTGTTTCAGGCTCCCTATGATTCCCGGCGGATTGGTGGTACCCATCTAACATTGTTCATGCGGACATATGTTATGTAGTTTTTCTACCCGGTTTTACAAACCAAAGGAAAAACCCTAGCTGTTGTTGTGGGCTTTCCTCCCCGACGATCTTTTACAAAGAAGTGGGGATAGGAACTTGTGGGGTTAACGTTTAAGACATCAGATTTCACCCGGCGGGTGTACCTTGTTAAGGTGGGATGAACGAATTGGTAATTCAGTTTAGTTAACCGGTCCATTTTAGTGATACTATATGTATCGCCGCCCTCACTCTTACGGTGATCGAAGGCTCAATTAGGGTTAACATATTTTTTTTCATAAGTTGGCCACACCCGGCGGGTGCTCCTGGGAGGGGGAAATACGGAATTTACAATTCAAGCTAGTTACCCAATTAATTGAGAGATACGGCTCTGTATCGCCACCTTCACCATACGGCGATCTATGTGACAATTCATTAGAAGTCAGGTCTCGTATCAGCCTGCCCTGTGTTAATCTGCTAGATACTTCAGGGGCCGGCGTCTTTGGGGGGGTTGTTTTCAAAAATTGAATCTTGTAACAGTCACCGCCAGAAAGACTTTATAAACGCCATACTGGTCTTTTATATTATGTCAGAGGGTATTCTTAAAACTTTCTTAAAGACATGTCTAGATATTCGGATATCTTTATAAGAACCCCGCCGCGTAACGAGCTGTAATCATTGTGAAATTACGCCTCGTTATCCGGCGGGTTATGAACACTTGTATGCGATCATTTTGGGTTAACCTTATGAGCATTAATTCCTGGAAATTTTCCTTTTTTTCCAGGGCTGGGCCCCGGCGGACCAATACAGACCCTGCAGTAAGTTCCCACCAGTCTCTGTCATGGCTACCTTTGCCCCGGTTTTTGCTTTATGCATTAATCCAACCTGTGCCGGTGTCCCTCTTTTTGCGCACACTCTTTGTATCAGGTGTGTTAAATGTCTAGACCATTCAAGAGGTCTGTGGGTGATGCGCAACTGTTCCTTTTGCTCCCAACTAAGTGTCAAAGTCCTCCAAGATAATGATAAGACCGCAGCGGTCGCCTTACGAGAAGTTCGGCAACAAATGTCAGCGTATACTACGATTGTGGCTCATAGTCACTTCAATGTGACAACGTCCCTCTTTGGAATAGGCTTCTTCTTGAGCACCCTCCCCCTAATAAACGTTCCTCTCGAGTAACTAGTCATAAGCCGGCGGAGACTGGACAGGGTTCTGTGTCATCTCCTGCCCCTGCTACTTCGAAACGTCACCATGAGCCTACACCCCCGGCGGCAGTCTCCTCGTCTCCGGCGAGATCTAGGGCTAGGTCACCCCTTAGACACCAGCCACCCAGTCTTGCCTCTTCACCATCGAGTAAGAGGAGTAAGACAGAAAGTTCCACCAGGGGTCACAGCGATAAATCCTCCAAATCAAAGAGTAGTTCACGGTCACACCGCAGCCATAAATCTTCAAAAAAGGATTCCCATGATAGAAAGGCCTACCGACACTCACCTGTTTCTAGTGCTTCTCGTCATACCTCTACCCCAGACAGAGTTTGTGTTCGGTCTCAAGGGTCCAGTATAGTACCTGTACCTAAAGATGATTTACCCATTAACATTTTAACCCTGGAGTTGGAGGGTTCAGAGGACTCAGTGGTTGAGAGTGTTTCAGACTCCCACGGGGGTATAGGCCAAGGCCTAGGTGTTTGTCGATATTCTCGTCCGGGGCCTGACCACCCACTTCCGGCTCAAACTATTCACACAGCGGCTTACGTCCACCGGGACGCGGCGATCCCTTCCTCTATTCCTAACTTATCTTGGCAACAAGATGGTACCCCAGCTTCGGCGGGATCTTCTCAGGAGGAACTGGATGACAACGACGAGGTTTCGATGATATCGGATATGAAAGGGCAAGAGTCAGGTTCAGGCTTCGATGCCGCACAAGATCTTAATGATTCACCAGTGAGTACATCATCAAATCAATTTGTCACTGCACAGGAAATTGATGGGCTACTTGATAATGCTTTATCTAGATTTTTTGGCCAACAGCAGGAAACTCCCACAGTGGACTTGGGAGCTCCCACGACAAGCTCTACGGTACGGCCTCTGATGACTTCTATTGCTTTGCCTCAGATCCCTCACCCCCCCTCTATGTCACCATCGGTGGTTACTAGGCCTGCTACGGCGGCATTGACCACTTCGAATGTAAGGGTTATAACGGATGTCAATCCGCCCCCTCTAGACAGAGAGCCTCTCAAAAAGGTAGCTATGCCCTTGCTTTATGGACCAGACGAGTCATGGGTCCTTTTGACCCCCACTAAACCAGAGCTAGCCCAACCTACCTTGTCAGGGGAGCTCCCAGTGAGTGGGTCATCCAGGGCAATAAATCTAAGAAATTAAGGGCCTTGGATACTTTAAGGAATGTGCTAGATGTCAACATCAAGGCTATACCTAGTTATTATCACCAGGACTATTTTGTTTATACTGCTAAGCCTGCTTTACCCCCTGCCTCAGCTTCAAGATTGTTTTCTGACTGGTCTAAGCATGATGGGTTTAATGACATTAAGACACTGTCAGCTCTCACTCCAGAACTCGATTTGCAAACCGTCACAGACGCGGCAGCTAATCCAGTCTTGAAGGTGGGGCAGTTGGGTCCAGGACCTTGGTTGGAATGGGAGACAGAGGCTCAAAACTTTGCGACCACATTTACTTCCAAAACTTCCCACCAGATCCCTCAAGATACTCATTCTTGGTTCTCCATGCCAGTGTGTTCTGCCGGCGGAGTCCCTTCAGCTTTGTTTGCTTTCTTAGCTGCCCCTAAAATTAATCTTTGTGAGCTAAAAGATCCTTTCACTACCCCTACCCCAACTCACTTAGACCGTGAATTTAGGCTACGGGGGAAAGCTTTTCGCCTGTTCTCTCAATACATAGTGTCTCAACAGGTAGCTAAGTCTTTGCTCCGGTCCACTCAGGCAATCGCAGACGCGGATGCCAGACGTTCGGTTGAATTGTCCCGGCGACTGCTTCTTCAGTCGTCAATCCAATCATTAGGTGACGTACGCACTGCCTTGCTTGAGGCGGTACGAGCGAGACAAGATCTCAGAATATCCTTAGTCCGAAAACTGCCTGATCACATTGCGAATCAGGTGGTCATGTCACCAGTGCTCACTCCCTCTTTAATGTCCCCTGAAGTGTGGCGAACGGTTTTTAATATGGCTCAGGCCGTTAAACACAGTCCCACCCCTTCTAAGAAACCTGCCTTTAACTTCCCCAAACCCAGGCCAGTCGCTAAAGCTCAGCCGGGGGGATCTAAGCCCTTTCTTCCACCTAAGTCCTCCTCCACTCAAGGTCAGTTCAGGCATAGACAGGGTAGGTTTTCAGGTCAGAAAGGACGCGGCTATAATAAGCCAGGTCAGGGCCCGTCTTCTGCCAACTCCAGCCAGCCGGCGAAGCGTCCACCACCGCCAACTCCACCACCATAAAAAAACTAAGGTCTCTCTCACTCCCGGTGCCAGTCGTAAGGCCGGCGGATCCTAGGGTAGTACAGCCGGCGAACCCTTGTCTGTTAACTGGGTCGTTCCGAACGTGTCACAAAGCATGGCCGGTAAACACTTGGGCATGGATGGTGGCACGCAAGGGCATCACTTGGCAGTGGCTTCGGCGACCTCGCTTACGTCAGCCGACAACGGCGAATTTTGTTTCTTTAGAGGTTGAGTCACTGGTCCAGGAAATGATTGCCAAGAATGTCATCATCCCGGTCCCCCCAAATTACCCTGTATTCACGTCCAAGCTCTTTTTGGTTCCCAAAAGGGACAGTGTTCAGATGAGACCGGTCGTCGACCTGTCTTATCTGAACCTTCACATTCACAACGAGTCATTCCGAATGTTAACAGTACACCAAATCAGGCTAACACTTCCGCCGGGAGGTTGGATGTGTTCCCTAGACCTGACAGACGCTTATTGGCACGTATCGGTCAACAAAAGATTTCAAAGGTTTCTGGCCTTACGGATCAGGCACCAAAATTTTGTTTTTCAGAGGATGCCATTCGGTTTGAACCTGGCACCTCGACTATTCACGAAATTAGTCCGGCAAGCCCTGATGCCGTTGTTAAAGCAAGGAATCAGAGTTCTGTGGTACCTAGACGACTGGCTGGTGGTGGCAGAGACAGAGCAATTATGCATCAAACATGTCAACATACTTTTAACTCATGTCAAAGCTCTAGGGTTCAAGGTAAATCTGGTAAAGTCAAACCTTGTCCCCTCACGAGTAATTCAGTGGATAGGGCTGGTTTGGGACACAGCTGCTCTCACTCTGAGTCAGAGTGTGGACAATCGCAACAGGTTTCGCAGGAAACTGTTCATGTTTCTTCACAGTCTGACTACGACACGGAGGGTCTGGGAGTCTCTGGTCGGCTCTCTCAACTGGATTCAACTAACTGTAATGTTGGGCCGGTTGAAAGTAAAACGGTTAATATTGAAAGGCAACAAATATTTCCCACTCTCACCGGCGGGAAAATTATGGCCCATCCCAAAATTAATCCACACCTTACTGGCGGTCTGGGCGAAGAGGGAAACGCTGCACTCAGTAATGTCATGGACCTCTCCTCCGCCAACGGTATGGGTAGACACGGATGCGTCAGGCACGATAGGTTGGGGATTTCAGTCAAACCAGGGGCACCAGGGTCAGGGGCTTTGGTCCCACTTAGAAATCTCCCACATCAATGTCAAAGAATTACTAGTCCCCTTGTATTTCCTTCAGGCTTACGGCTCTACTTTACGGGGCAAGTCGGTGGCCTTCAGAATGGACAATCTGAATGCCGTTCACTGTATTCAGAAACAGGGGTCAACGAGATCAAGGAAGTTGCTAAACGTGTCGGAAGAGATTTTTACTCTAGCCAACAGGCTAGACATTTATCTTCACGCATCTTATCTCCCAGGCGTAGCAAACGTCTGGGCAGACGCTCTGTCCCGGAGACAGAGCACGACAGTAGAATGGGAGCTCAAGCAACCCATTTTCAACCTAATGATTGCAGAGCTCTACCATCCACAAGTGGATCTGTTTGCGTCCGAGGGGACTCACAAACTCCCTCTATACCTCACCCGCCGGACGGAAACGCCGGCAGGGGGGCCAGACGCTCTAGTGACAGACTGGAACAGATGGAGCTCCATCTATCTGTTTCCGCCGCCAGACGCGTCACTAATGTGCCACGTAGTGAACAAACTACGAGATTATCGAGGCTTAGTCTCGCTAATCGCGCCCCTGTGGCCGGCGCAGTTATGGTACCAGCAATTGAAGACGTGGTGCTCGCACCCGGTGTCGCTCCCGGTCGAGTATTTCCACTTAGACACGATTGGCAACCTAGCGACCTCGCTGACTTTTGCATTATGGACATTCAGGAGGCCAAGTGGCTAGCACCATATGGTAGAGATGTGACCAATAAATTAATCAATCAATATACTCAGTCTACAAAACGACAGTATCAATCACATTGGCAAGCCTTTACTTCTTGGATCATTAGAACAGAACAGACTGTGCCCTCAGTGGCGTTAGTTTTTAATTATTTGAATTATCTGTTTGAGCAGAAACGTTTATCTGTGGTAACGTTAAAAAAACACTTAACTGCGATTAGAGTGCCCTTTTTAGACCTTACAGGTCTCTCCATACCGGTGGCGGAGGAAACAGGTTTTATGAGAGCATGTTTTAAACTCCGCCCACCTCCCCGTCAGCTCATGCCTACTTGGTCTCTGGACAAGGCATTGTCTTTACTTCACTCTCGTCTGTACCAAAATACTGCAGATTTTGCATTACTTTTAAAAAAGGCTGTCTTCCTTTTGGCTTTGGCCACCGGGAACAGAGTGTCTGAGCTGGCGGCGATGAGCAACACAACTAATTGCCTTAGGTTTGGTAGACTTAATGAATGTATTCACATTGCACCTTCCCCTGGATTTGTAGCCAAGAATGAGCACAGTGCACACGTGTTTTCTGAGTTCACTGTGCCGGCGTTAAAAAGGGGAAAGGTGCACCATAATCTATGTCCAGTGCAAGCTCTAACCAAATATTTGAGAGTAGCTCCTCTAAACCCCCAAGGTGCTTTATGGGTAGCGAGTACGGGCAAACGCTTACTGAAACGGAGGTTAGCTTCTCTTCTGGTCGAAGTCATTAAAGAGAGTAATCCCGGCGTTGTGGGTAGGGCCCACGATTTACGCAAATGAGCAGCCTCTTTACGTTTCTTGAAGAACTTTTCAGTTGAAGATATTTCGTCCACACAGTTGTGGGCGTCTAATCATACGTTTTTGACTAGATACTTGTCAGTTGCTCTAGACAAACCTTCCTTAACATGTATAGCTTTACGGCAGAGGGTCTAGGTGACCCTTCAGTCACTTTTGTTTACTTTCAAAGGGAAAAGGAGGGGGGGGGGGGTGCAGTCAGTGTAACATAGGACACCCTAGACCCCGCCGGAATGTAAGAGCTGTGAGACAAATTATGAATAATGTGATATGAAAATTTCTCTGTTCTATTCAGGGCGAGAAATTGTGCTAGTACATTGTTAGTACAAACAACAGTGTTGTTATAGTAGTTTTAGCTGTGAAAGCAATTTAGTTTAAACAGTGGAGATCGTTTGTAAAACATTTCCACGAATATTATGGGGTTTATTATGTGCACATGTAAACTTATAACTTGTTATATTTGTCACCACTCGTTGAGTGGGGTGCCTTTGTAACTACAGATCTGTTCACAGAATCTCCAGAGTTACCCTTTTTTGTCAAGCAGGCTTCTTTGAAGCACGCACCTGCTTGAACCCCTTTTTTGTATATATATGGGCTGCGCCATGTTTAAATATATTTTCGAAGTAAGAATACTATGTGGTTGTTTGATTATCTGCTTTTCTAGAGTTATGATATGATTACGAATGTCCCCCTTCAGTCTTAGAAATCAGGCATGTTCGTCAATGATGGAGGGGCCACTAATAAATTATAGCTTTGACTCCTGTAAGGAGATAAAGAAAACCTAATATTTAGTAGTGGCCCCGTAATCATTGACGACTGGGGCCCTCCCAACCATCCCCTTCCCATTCGTTGATGTATTAAGGATTTTGGTTTACTTATGTCAGTGAAGGAAGAATGACGCCTGAATCAGCGTCTGGTCAAAGATCCACACAAATACATCCACGATATGATGGAAAGCTTATTGGATAGTTATTCTTATTTTCTTTTTGTTTTTATTGTTTACGAAGTTTTTTCGTAGTGAGAACCCAATTCATAATGACTGAAGCCATGAGTGAGGTCGTGTGCGCTCATGATGAAGGCTCCTCAGATTTTAAATGCTCTGCGTGGTAGATTCAAACTACGGCGAATTAGTGTTTGAAGAGGATGCCTTATGTAATAGGCATGTTCGTCAATGATTACGGGGCCACTACTAAATATTAGGTTTTCTTTATCTCCTTACAGGAGTCAAACCTATAATATATACTGTATATACTGTATACGACCCCTCAGCTCGAGGCCTTTTGCCATCACCCATTTGTAGTTTTCTACTCAAACTGCACTCAATATGACAGCTACATGGGATTAGACGTCCTACAGAAGTTACAAGCCCAACTGGATTGCGGTCAACGTTTAATTACATTCAAAACGAAGAAGAAACGCCTCCATCCTCGAACCCCAGAAATCTCCCCAAGAGTCATTCCCAGAAATAAGATCTTAGTAAGGAACAGAAGCAACTACCATCGACCCAACTCAAATCCTCTACAAAAATCATCCCGAAAGATAGAGGTCAACATCCAACCTAAGCCCACTCCGAAGCCTGCTCATCCGCCACCACCTACCCCTAGCACCTGTTGTAGCAACTCCTGCTCGACAACCGCACCGCCGGCCTCTGCCACCGTGATGACCCCTGCTATGATGTCTCAAAAAGCGGTAATTCCAGCTCAACATCAACGATGGGTGCCTATCCACCAACCCATAAACTCCACCATGATATTTTCACCAAATCAGACTTATCCCCAAGCAGGGAGATGCCGGATCCAACCTCCCCTCGTCCCCCCCACCAGGGGCGCCACCATGATTGCTAATATTTCCGATGAACCCCTCACCTTAACTAAGGGCCTCGTCATTGGAGATTTAGAGACCTTCGAGGATTGCCAACTTACGAGTTCTACGCCAAGTATGCCCCCTGTCCAGCCCACGATTCCACCCCAACTGACAAAACTTCAACGTAAACAACTCTCCTCCCTCCTCCAAGAATTCACAGATGTATTTGCCCAGTCTGATTTAGAAATTGGACAAACTAAGGTGGTAGAACACAGTATTCACACAGAAGGATTTCCCATCCGTCAACATTCAAGACGTAAGAACCCTCTACAACGTCAGGAAGAAGAGAGACAGGTACAAGAGATGCTTGACGCCGGTATAGCCACGCCCTCCATCAGCCCCTGGTCCTCTCCCATCGTCCTAGTAAAGAAAAAGGACGGATCCACAAGATTCTGTGTGGATTACAGACGCCTGAATGACGCCATGCCCTTGCCTCGAATCGATGACTCTCTAGACTCCCTGCATGGATCAAAATGGTTCACTACTCTAGACCTCCAGGCAGGGTACTGGCAGGTACCCATCAAGAAAAGCCACCAACAGAAGGCCGCACTTTCCACCAGTGGGGGAAACCTGTACGAATTCAATATCCTCCCGTTCGGTCTCTGCAATGGTCCAGCCACTTTCTCACGCCTGATGGAATCAGTCCTCAAGGGCCTCACCTGGGAAACATACCTAGCCTACTTGGTCGAAGTCATAGTCTACGGAAAGACTTGGGAAGAACATCTTCAGCGCCTTCGTCAAGTGTTGCTCCGAATACGAGGAGCAGGTCTCAAGCTCAAACCGTCAAAATGCTCAGTAGCTAGAACAACAGTGGATTTCCTAGGTCATGTGATCTCAGCCGAGGGCATCTCCCCTGACCCAAAGAAACTATCTGCAATTGAAGCCCAAACTCCTCCAACCACTGTCAAAGGCGTTCGCTCCTTCTTAGGCTTAGCCACCTACTACAGGAGATTTGTCAAAGGGTTTGCTGAAATCGCCTGCCCCCCTTTTTTTTTTTTTTTTTTTTTTTCTATGTGATTGGGGGAGGCAAAAGGCAGAACTGCCTATAGCGAGTGCCTCCCCCATAGTTGAAAGAGTGACAGGGCCAAAATCAAGGGACGTTCGAGCCAAAATGCCTGGACACACTGAGTTTGAAGCAATTTAAGTCATAGGAAGAGGGAAAGACTGATTCTGGGAGAGAGTTCCAGAGCTCAGCTGTTAAGTAGAAGAAAGTTTGAGAGTAACGTTTCACTCTTGGGTTGGAGAGTTGCACAGAGTAGGGGTGGGATTGAGTTGCAAGACGGGTACCACGTGCCCTACGTAAAGGAGGTGGTATACACTGGGAAAGCTCTGAGGAACACTGATTATTATAGTAGCGATAGAATAGCGAGAGAGATGCAACATTGCGGCGGAGAGAGAGAGATTGCAGAGAGTTGGTGAGTGGACGGGAGTTAATGATATGAAAGGCCTTAATTTCAACTTTGTCTAGGAGAGCGGTGTGAGAGGAACCTCCCCACACATGTGAACAATACTCAATACAAGGACGCACTATGCCCCTGTACAGAGCAAGAAGCTGTGCAGGGGAAAAGAACCCCCTAAGGCGGTTGAGCACACCCAGCTTCTGGGAGGCTGCCTTAGCAAGACTGGTAATATGGTCCTTCCAACTGAGAGCAGAAGAAAAGGAGACACCAAGAATATTGAGAGAAGATGAAGGATTGATTTTTGTATTGTTGAAGAATAAGGGATAGTCCGCTGGGAGTTCCTTACGGGTAGATAGATGGAGAAATTGGGTTTTGGAAGCATTAAAGTTAACAAGGTTTTCTCTGCCCCAATTGGAGATAGTATTTAGATCATAATTTAAGAGTTCTATGGCTTCATTACATTTGTCGTTGAGGGATTGCTGGCTGGGGCGTTCTGAAAAACTAATGGAGTAGTGTAAGGTTGAGTCGTCTGCGTATGAATGGATGGGAATTGAGGTACAGTTGAGGAGATCATTTATAAAAATTAGAAAAAGAATACGAGATAGGACAGATTCCTGAGGAACACCGGAGTTTATAGGGTGAGGAAGTGAACAATGGCCGTCCACAACCGCGGCTATGGAACGGCCGGAATGGAAATTAGAGACAAAGGCACAGATGGAGGGATAGAAACCGAAGGAGGGTAGTTTAGAAATTAAAGATTTGTGCCAGACTCTATCGAAGGCTTTTTGATATGTCTAGTGCAATAGAAAAAGTCTCACCGAATTCCCGAAAGGAGGATGACCAAGAGTTAGTAAGATATGAAAGAAGATCACCAGTAGAGCGACCCTTAAGGAAGCCATACTGGCGATCTGAGAGCAGATTATGAGAAGAGAAATGCTTAAGAAATTTGGAAGCAAGAATAGTTTCAAGAACTTTAGAAAGACAAGAGATGAGAGCAATTGGACGATAGTTGGAGGGTTGAGAGCGGTCACCCTTATTTGGGACAGGTTGAATGTGAGCAAACTTCCAGCATGAAGGGAAGACGTTAGAGGATAGACAGAGACGAAAGAGTTTGCCTAGGCAGGGAGTCAGCACGGAAGCACAGTTTTTGAGAACAACAGAAGGAACACTGTCCGGACCGTACGCCTTATTAGTATTAAGCCCAGAGAGGGTAGAAAGTACATCTTTAGAAGAGATAAGGATATTAGGCATAAGTAAGAGAGAGGAGGGTGGAGAGGGAGGAATAGCACCGGAATCATCCAAGGTGGAGTTTCTAGCAAAAGTTTGAGCGAAGAGTTTAGCTTTGTCAGAGGAAGAAGTGATGGTTGTGCCATCAGAATGGGAAAGGGGAGGGAAAGACGAGGAAGAGAAATTGTTGGAGAGGTTTTTGGCTAGATGCCAGAAAGCTTGGGAAGAGCTAGAGTTGGATAGTTCAGTGCATTTATTATTGATGAAAGAGTGTTTGGTAAGTCGAAGAACAGATTTGGCTTGATTCCGGGCAGAAACATAGGAAGAATGAGAGTCTTGAGTTTTAAGGCGTCGGTACCGTTTGAATGCTTCCTCCTTATTGTGGACAGCAGTAGAACAGGCGTGAGTAAACCAAGATTTTTTAGCATTAGTCTGAGAGAAAGAGAATGGAATGTATGCTTCCATGCCCGATAGGATTACCTCGGTAATGCGTTCAGCACTCTCCGAGGGTCCTCGGCCACGGAAGCAGAAATAATTCCATGGGAAATCAAAGAAGTACTGCCGGAGAGCCTCCCAGTCGGCAGCGCCAAAGTGCCACAAGCACCGCCGGCTAGGAGGATCGGGTGGCCGTACTGGAGAGATAGGGCAGTTGACAAAGATAAGTTTATGGTCGGAGGAGCCCAAAGGAGAGAAAAGATTGACAGTATAAGAAGATGGGTTAGAAGTTAGAAACAAGTCAAGATCTCCGATGCGATCCGGGATATGGGTGGGATGCTGAACTAACTGCTCTAGGTCATTTATGATAGAAAAGACGTAGGCTTGTTCACCAGGTGGATCAGTAGTGTGAGAGGAGAGCCATTGGCGGTGGTGAACGTTGAAATCTCCTAAGATGGAGATTTCTGAGAAAGGAGAAATGGATAGAATGTGTTCCACTGTAGAGTTTAGATAGTCAAAGAATTTGGAAAAGTTGGTTGAGTTAGGGGAAAGATAGACAGCACAGAAATATTTAGTAAGAGAATTACAGGAAAGTTTGAGCCATAAAGTAGAAAATTCAGAGGAGTCGAAATCGGGAACACGAGAGCAAGGGAGTTTGTTGTGCACATATGCACAACTCCGCCTTTGGCTTTGAAACTAGGATAGAGAAAGTAGGAGGATACAGAAAAGGGGTTGCTGGATGTTGCTACAGACACCTAAGTTTCGGTGAGGAAGAGAAGATCAGGTTTGTAGGAGGAGAGATGGTGTTCAACAGAGTGAAAGTTAGAGGAAAGTCCGCGAATGTTGCAGAAATCAATAGAAAGAGTAACAGGCCCCTGCATGAATTAACCAAGAAAGAAGAACCGTTCGTTTGGACCAAAGAAAGAGACACCGCCTTCAACACCTTAAAGACTCACCTGGTGCAAGCCCCAACCGTGGCCTTTCCGGATTACAGAAAACCATTCCGCCTGTACACGGACGTATCCTTGTATGCAATAGGCGCCGTACTAGCCCAAATGCAAGACTGCAGGAACACATCATCACCTGCGCCAGCTCTACCCTCAACCAAGCCCAACGTAATTATGCGGCCACCAAAAGAGAGTGTCTGGGTGTGATCTGGGCATTAGACCACTTTCGCTCATTTTTGCTCGGCACTACAGTCGACATAATAACGGACCACCATGTCTCTGCAATGACTCAGGAAGTCAGAAACCAGCTGTGCCCTACTTGTCTGCTGGCGGGAATCCTTAGAAGAATTTGATTTCGAAATCCATTATCGCCCCGGAAAGCTACACACGAATGCAGACACCCTGTCACGTTTACCTGTCACCACTGTGAACGTCGCCCAAAGTTGTTGCACACATGGCACAATTACCCCTCACCAACAAATTAACCAAGTTACCCCTCCCTCTGACGTTCTCTCTGGTCAAAGTGATACCACAGTAACCCCTCCAACCTTACGCTCGCCCCAACTGCTTCAATTATCGGCAGAGGGAAATCAACTCTCACTATTACATTCATGGCTCAACAAGAAGAAACCCAAATGGATCCCCAGAGAGATTTTCTACAACTTACAACGTGTCGGTGATCAACTGTACACCAAATCTGGTCACATTGCAGTGGACCCCCAAACAGCCCAAGACATCTTATTGATAAGCCACGAAGGAAATGGGATACATCTTGGCCAAGCAAAGATGGTCAAGATCTTTCATCAGATTTATTGGACCACAGGCCCCACCGCACTAACGAAGAAAATCGCCGAAGCGTGTAAACCCTACAGCCTAGGAAAAGATCGAACAAGAACCCCCGGGCCTGCAGAAAACTTGCCGCTGCTAAACCCTGGCAAACTCTGTCCCTAGACGTGATGGGCCCATTTCCCTTAGTAAATGGAAAGAGATTTGTCGTCACCTTCGTCGACATATACTCCAAGTTCCTCATCACCTGCCCTGTCAAAGATCATAGTGCCCTTTCAGTGGCGGAAGTCTTAACCACTGAAGTATTAGCAGTTTTTGGTCTGCCAGAAGCCATTCTCTCTGACAACGCCCCAGAATTCACCAGTAAAGTGTGGGAAAGCTTTTCTCAATTATGCGGCATAAAGGTGTCACATTCTTCCCCCTACTGGCCCCAAGGTGATTCCATCTGTGAAAGAAGTCACAAGACCATTAATAACCAACTAAGAACAAGACTCATTGCCCTCCAAACTCAAGACTGGCCAGCCCAAATAAAGATGATTCAGTGGGGTATGAATTCATGTCCTCGAGAAGATGGCATCACGCCCCACGAAAGGATTTATGGTGTAGCCCCCCTACTCCTGCCTTTCAGGACGTTAGCTAAACATTCCACCCCTACTATGGACATCGATAATTTGCAACGCCTCAAGAACGTCCTCAACACTGCACAAGTAAGCCAAGACACCGCCAAGGACACCTCACCACCTCAGAACCCATATGCCATCAACGATCTAGTAATGGTTGCCAAGTTGCCAGTGATAAACAAACTGGGACCTAGGTACGTATGGGCCCCTATAAGATCGTCAAAGTGCCTAATCCCTATCAAGTCATCATAAATTATCATGGAGTGTCTAGGGTATACAGAAACCGTTTTGTGAGGATTTATCGTCCGCTGATTATGGATGAAGATAACTCCTCCTTGAACAACCAGGCCCCTACCACAGTACCCTCGACTAAACCCCCACATCGCCCCACTGATCCTGAGTAAACACCAAATTCATATTCCCCGCCTATACCTGCTCCAAACTCTTCCCATTCTCACCCATCCCCAGATTCCCCACCCTCCCCTACTTTCTACAGTCCCCCCCCCATTTTCCCACAAACCATCGCTCACCCCTTTTTCATATCCCCCATCCTCTGACACCCCGAAAATTACCCCTCAACCTCACAAAACAAACCCCGAGCCTTCCCCACCCCAACCCGCCCTAGGCACCCCCTACATTCGAGAGTTCCCGCCACCCTCCCCCGCCGTACTAGGCCAAAACGCTCGTCTACCACATTCTCATCCGCCTGTCATAAAAAGTCTCTCACTCTTAAACACAATAAATATTCTTCGACATCAACTTCATCTTCCAACTCTTCATTCCCTACCCCACCTTCATCTCCATCCTATAAATCAACTATGAGTACCACACCTCGCTCTGCCTCTAGCCCCAAAATGCATACTTCAAAACCTCACACAACCTCCTCCACCTCCCAGGCCCCCTTATCCCCTCCCGGATGCCTTGCCCCACCCAACCGACCCTACCCCTCAAGTACAAAGCCTATGCCTCCTAAATTGCCTATCCCTAGCCCTAGGAATGTCAACCCCTCCACCCCAAACCTCAAACCACAGATAACCTTTACATACCCCCCACCAATCTCACCCTCACCATCAACTTCTTCCTCAACCTCACCTACCCCAGTGCTAACAACTACTAAGACCAGATCAGGTCATCTGTCTAAGCCCCCGGCTCGTTTTTCCTCAATTCGTCACCAACCTCAAAACCCTCCTAATGTTCCTGAAGGATTCCCTCACTCAACCTCATGTCTATGGCTGGAGAACTGCGAATAGCGGGTATTGCTGATGATAATCTGATGCCCTCACCCACGAGTTCAAACACCCCCCCCCCCCCTTTTGTGTGGTCAACTGATATTTTACCCTCGGCAGCTGACCAGGGAGGAAAACCGCGACCCTCTCAAAACCCCAGTTCCCCTCTACACTCGACAGTGCCAAGACTAAACTTAGCCACCTCTGTAAGAAAGAACATGACGTCTTCTGTGAAATCAAGCAAAACTATAAACCTGCCACAACCCAGATTCCTATAAATGGTCCTTACATCAAGAAACTTATCTGGACCCAAGCAAATGACGTAACTAAGAATCTTAACTTCATAGACCAACTAGACACTGCACTGAACAATTATCAAGATGATTCCTACCTAAGTGTGTTTACTACACTAGGCAAACAAGCAGACAAAAGATCGTCAATGTGGTGGAAACATCTAGCTGCCTGTACACATTATTTACAACGGGACGATCTATGTTTTTTTTATTTACAGCCACGGGGTCGTGACTTTCACGAGAAAGAAGGCAGTGAAATAACAGGGAAACAGTTAACCAAGCATTCACCACCACCAAACAGTTTCCCCTCTCATCCTACCAAACCTCCTCACCACAGTGGAAGAATGAGAAACAGTGGCCGAGCAGAGGAAAGAGCCGGGAACGAAAGGAATGGCTAGCTTCTCACCACACCGCCAGGAGGCGCACCGTAGGAAAAACAACTCAAGGTCACCTTCCAGTACAAACAATGATATATCCCACAAACCCGGAACACGAATTGCCACCATCAATATGACACGTCCTCTAGCACCAGGAGGGGACTTATTCATCACCATCAACAATCCCGAAGTCCAGGGAAGTAAGAGCAATAAACGGAAAAGACGAAATTCTCCCACCAACCCTCAACTCAACAAGGGCACAACCCCCATCCCAGCCAAACGTGCTCGAACCATTACCGACGAGATGGGCTGTCCTCCAACACCAGGAAAGGACAGTCATCAACAGGCACAATTCCAAAGCACCGAGAAAAGAAAGAAGTGGGAAAGACAGGCAACACCAAGAATGGCGCCATCAAAACCGTACACCCCCTCGCCCTTGTTTCCCAACCCCACACCGCCACCGCGACAAAGGAAGCCGAGCAGTAGTATTCAGGCAGCCCACCCCAACTCGAAGCCACATGGAAATAACCACCACAGACACCCTGCTGCCCTTTCTACCACCTAACCACTCCACCGCCCAGGCACGGAGATAGGGGAATATTACGACCGACGATTTTTATATCAGGACTCAATTTGGAAAGCTGTTCTTGTGATCAATGGACGGAAGGCAGTTACTAGATTGAGGGCTCAGTAGGAAGAATTGTTCTTGTGATCAATGGACGGAAGACAGTTGCAATACTGAAGTTAACCTGGTAAATTATTTGTAGTGGGTATCAACAAGGCTGGTTATTAGACTCTTCAATAGAAGCTAACTAATATCCTTCCCTACCTCAACCGGCGCTATTGTGGATAAAGTATGCTACCAATGGGATAGTAGCTTTATCCGAGATAGACCAAAACTCACAATAAACTCATCAACCCTCAGTTCTGAAAGTTCTGCATCAAAGTTCTTATAAAGACCAGAGTAGTCAGTGAGTTCTCTCCTGCGTTAACTCGATGCTATTTTACTTATGCAATGGCATATGGTAGATAGTATTTAAGGTCCCAAGTCCAAGAGCTCGAGTAAAACTGTGGGAACCCAGTCACGACAGGATAAACCCCACGGCCAACGCATCTGCATCTACCAGGAGACGGGATTCCTTATTCTACAAATCGAAAGTGAAGTTACTATACCGTTATAATACACAAGAGAAATAACTGTGAAAAGGATTTATACTTAGTGTATTTATAGAGAAATAGTATAAAAAGATCAACAGTGGAAATTAGTCAAAATACCTCTATATAAATAGAAGTATTCCAGAAACAGTGGATACTACGAGCTTATGCAAAAAGCGAGAGAAAGAAAGTAGCCTACTAGTGAAGCCCAAATATATCAGAGAAATACTGATAATAAATCTGGTAAAGAAAATAAAAAATAAATTCAAGTTAACTTATGCGTAAGCACCATAATTAACTCAGAAAAATAATTACAGTCAGCTTCCAACTCAGAATAACTCTACGCATATCAAAACCAAAAGTTCATATATATATACATAATCACCACGTAGCCTATCTCAGCACAAGTGTAAATCCTCGATTGAAAGAAGTGCTATCCTTATCTCTGAAATAAATACAGGACAAGTGTAACACTTCGATTAGAAGGCGGTCCACAATACTCACTTAGATATTGCATAAAATAACCCAGTCTTACGAGTCAGACGTAGTGGAGCCTCGTTCGTGTATCTGTTATTGTTGTTCTTGACCATTTATTCTAGCCTTACGTATGTGATATTCTTGTGCCAATAAATAGAATATGAATGCACGTCTTGTTATAATTATCCTCTATTACTTTCTGGTCTGTGGTAAAGTAATTTTAACTTCTCCAGTTAGGAAGAATCCACTTATTCAAACCAATCAACCCCAGTAAAAAAACTGGCATAACAGAGGTAGCAGATGATAAACTTATAACTACTTACAGAAGAAGAATAGGGAAGGATAAAACTAAAGAAAGAGGCACGTATGTGGAGGAGACAGTACAACAGAAGGAGGAACGCAAAAGATAGAGACGAGGAGGAAAAATATAAAACTTTGTATATAAAACAAAAAAGTAAAGTACATAAGAAAGTTAGGGAAGCTATCTATGCACATGAGACAAAACTAACTAAAGAAATAACAGATAGTGGGGATACAAGCAAAAAGATGTGGACACATAAATACACTAAGAAATAAAAATGTAAGCCAGGAGAATGAATTGAAAATTTATAATGATCAAGGGAGGCAATTAACCTAAGATGTGCGCATGGGGGTAATTAGACACCTCTGCCTGTGCTGACGTATTTGAGCTGTTTCCATCACTAAAATATTCATTTTACCATATATAGCATTAATACTTATCCATACGCACCTATTATGGTTTGATTTTTTTTTTTTTTTTTTTTTTTTTTTTTTTTTTGAGACAATGAACGGAGGAAGGAAAAACACAGATAAAACAAAAAGGTCCATGTGCCTAAAGGCATCCTCCATTCATAAAATGTTTGTAACAACTGGATTTAAACATTTGTAAATTGTAAGTTTGTGGAAAGCAATTCGAGGGAAGTGAATTCCAAAGAGTAGTAGCTCTGGGGATAAATTAATTCTGATAAGCAGAAGTTCTGCATTGTGGAGGAGAAAGTGTAAATTCATGGGCGCTCTCAGCTGCCCTAGTTCTACGGGGAAAGATGTGGAGAGGCGGCACAATTGAAGCAAGTTCCTCGGAACAATTGCTGTGAAAATATCTGTAGAATAATGCAAGGGATGCAACGTTTCTTCGTATGGATAATGTAGGAAGGTCCTGTGTGATTGCAGGGATATTGATTAATCTAATAGCTTTATTTTGAATTTTGTCCAACTGCCTCAATGCAACCACTCCACTTCCACCCCACAGAGGTGAACAGTAATCCATCTGAGAACGCACGTGACTTTTATATATTACGGCCAACTGCTCGTCAGTGAAGAATTCTCGAACTCTGTACAGGAGTCCCAGTTTTTTAGAGGCATTCTTAGCAATGCTTCTAACATAATGTGTCCAGCTCAAGTTAGTAGTTAATGTTACACCGAGAATGTCAATACTAGGGGAAGTGGGAATATTTACATCATTAAAAAATATATGGGAGTCAGTGAGATTCTGTCGGTTAGAAAATTGAATGTACTTGGTTTTCTGTGCATTAAAGGAAACTAGATTCTTTTGTCCCCATCCATTAATTCTAGAAAGGTCCTGGTTCAGAGAAATTGCAGTGTTTATTTTTGAATTTATAAGATCGGGTTGGGTGAAAGAATTGGTAAATGTGAAGGAACTGTGGAGTGTTGAGTCATCTGCGTAGGAATGAATTATAAAGGTATTAACCTGAAACAACAATAAAACGAGTGAAAACAGCGTTTGGATGGTCAAAATCGGAGATACGGGCCGCGAGTTATATAATGTATGGGTGAGGCAACCTGCTTTCCCACCAATTTCCCCCAAGGCCACTGAGACACAGTCGATCGATGATACTCTCTCTCTCTCTCTTGCACTCGCTTGCTAACAGTGATGTCAATGCCCTGCTTGCAACTCGCTAATGTTAGCACGAAAATATACCTCAGAATAAGGGAATAACAGGGAAAATAGGTGATAACTGAAGGAGGGGAGGAAAGTGGGGAAGGAGGGGAGGTAGAGGAGTGATATTTTGCATGGCCCAGGGGCAAAACATTTTTTTTTTATTTTTTTTTTTTTTTTTCGATGTTTAAAGTTGATTTTTTTTTTCTCTGACTCTTAAGAGTCTTCCCGCAGTCCGCCGGGGGAACTCTTAAGAGTCTTCCCACAGTTCCCGGGTTAACAGATGTAGAAGCAGCTGAGGAGTTAAATAATTTCTGGAGCAATATATATGAAATGCACGAGAATACAGGAAATTGTGCTAAAGGCCAATAGTAGTGTTACGACAATTCTTGTTGTAAGTAGCTTTGGCTGTGAAGCAATAGATTTTTGAGAAATCTCGGTAGTGGCAACTACGACTTTTACTTTTGCAGTAATTACTTCTGCATAAGTACACAAGTTCAGTACTTCTACGAATGTACAAGAGTTCATTTATGTTTGGTTATATTTTTAGGAATATATCCACTAGTTAATGGGGTTTATATGTGCACATGTAAACTTATAAGTTTTTAGTTTTCACCACTTACTTTAAGTGGGGTGCCTTCTTAACTAGCAGATCTGTCCACAGAGTCTCAGAGTTAACCCTTTTTCAAGCAGGCTTCTTTGAAGCACGCTCCTGCTTGTACCCCTTTTTGAAGATTTAGGCTGTATAAAGTTTATGCACCCGAATATCTCTTTTTAACAAAAGTAAGAATACTATGTGGTTGTTTGATTATCTGCTTTTCTAGAGTTATGATATGATTACGAATGTCCCCCTCCAGTCTTAGAAATCAGGCATGTTCGTCAATGATGGAGGGGCCACTAATAAATTATAGGTTTGACTCCTGTAAGGAGATAAAGAAAACCTAATATTTAGTAGTGGCCCCGTAATCATTGACGACTGGGGCCCTCCCGACCATCCCCTTCCCATTCGTTGATGTATTAAGGATTTTGGTTTACTTGATATGTCAGTGAAGGAAGAATGACGCCTGAATCAGCGTCTGGTCATAGATCCACACAAGTACATCCACGATATGATGGAAAGCTTATTGGATAGTTATTCTTATTTTCTTTTTGTTTTTTATTTTTTACGAAGTTTTTTCGTAGTGAGAACCCAATTCATAATGACTGAAGCCATGAGTGAGGTCGCGTGCGCTCATGATGAAGGCTCCTCAGATTTTAAATGCTCTGCGCGGTAGATTCAAACTACGGCGGATTAGTGTTTGAAGAGGATGCCTTATGTAATAGGCATGTTCGTCAATGATGGAGGGGCCACTAATAAATTATAGGTTTGACTCCTGTGGGGACATTCGTAATCATATCATAACTCTAGAAAAGCAGATAATCAAACAACCACATAGTATTCTTACTTTTGTAAAAAAGAGATATTCGGGTGCATAAACTTTATACAGCCTAAATCTTCAAAAAGGGGTACAAGCAGGAGCGTGCTTCAAAGAAGCCTGCTTGAAAAAGGGTTAACTCTGACCCGCCGGGACCCAGCTCTGGAAAAAAAGAAAATTTCCAGGAATTAATGCTCATAAGGTTAACCCAAACATGTTCGCACACAAGTGTTAAATAACCCGCCGGGTAACGAGACATAATACTCAACGACGACAGCTCGCTACGCGGTGGGGTTTCCTAAGTAAAAGATTTCAGAATATCTTAATTTGTCCAAAAGATTTATGAATACCCTCTGACATAATATATAAAGACCAGCAAGGCGTTTATAATTGATGAAGTCTTTCCGGTGGTGTTTGTTTCAAGATTCAATTTTGGAAAAAAAAAAAAACTAAAAAAGACGCCGGCCCCCGAATTATCTCGTAGATCAAAAACTGGGAAGCCCGACAAATATACGAGATCTAACTTCTCCGGAAGTATCTTTTTAGATCGCCGTATGTTGAAGGCGGCGATACAAAACGTATCCCTCAATTGTCTGGTTAACTAACTGAATCGTAAATTCGTTATTCCCATCCCTCCAAGGAGCACCCGCCGGGTGTGAATATTAGTTTAAAAAAAAACGTTAACCCCAATTGTGCCCTAAAGCGCCGTATGTTGAAGGAGGCGATACACAATGCATCCCTCAATTGTCTGGTCAACTAAACTGAATTTTGCAAATTCGGGCATCCCACCCTTCCAGGTTGCACCCGCCGGGTGATTTAAAGTTTAAAAGTTAACCCCAAATGTTCCTAACCTCACTTCTTTGTAAAAGATCACCGGGGAGGAAATACAAAGATCGCGAATTGCAAATCAGTCAATATAACCACCCAAAGGTACTACCGCCGGGTTTTATAATTATGCAATGTCAAACCAATCGTACCTGCCCCAGACCTCTTTGTAAAAAGGTCGCCGGGAGGGAAAGACTAAACAAACAAACGGCATTGTTTCAATGGATTATTAAAGATTTCAGCATATCTTTCACCTGTCCAAAAGAATTAAGAATAACTTCTTAATCCTCATAAAGATGAAGCATATCTTTATTAAAGATGAAGTCTTTCAAGTATCCCTTTAAACTTGAGACACTAGTAAGATTCAGGCATCTTTTTATCCCATAAAAAGTCTAAGCCTATCTTAATCTCTAATCCGGCTTCTCCCAGAAGCCCTCATAGATCGCCGTCTTGAAGGCCGTGATACCCTATTGTATCAAGCAATTGTTTGGCAAATTATCGCGAATCGCAAATCCGTTAATGTAACCACCCGAAGGTACAACCGCCGGGTTTTATATGCAATGTCAAACCAATTATACCTGCCCCAGACCTCTTTGTAAAAAGGTCGCCGGGAGGTAAAGACCAAACAAACAGACAGCATTGTTTCAATGGCTTTGAAAAGCAGAGAAAACCAAGTCCAACAGGTGTCAGCCTGATCACCTAGAAAACTGTGTGGAGCCCCCCTCGACGGGAATAAACCAGGAAGCCTGATCCCAGGCTCGACCCTAGAAAACGCAGTTTCTGATGAGCCCTCAAGCGACCAAACTCGTCGGGGTAACTTACCTATTTTAGCCATCCTGACTAAAACTCGGTAAACAAAAACGGTGTTCTCGGAGCAACGAGAAAAACGCTGGAAAGGTAACCCAAACTAAACTATACATTACAATAGGGCGTAATGCATAAAGCAATGAATAACACAGGAAGCCTGATCCCAGGCTCGACCACAGAAAACGCAGTTTCTTATGAGCCCTCAAGCGACCAAACTCATCGGGGTAACTTACCTATTTTGAGCCATCCTGACTAAAACTCGGTAAACAAAAACGGTGTTCTCGGAGCAACGAGAAAAAACGCCGGAAAGGTAACCCACACCAAACGAGACATTTTAACACATTTTATACAAAGGGTGTGCGCAAAAATAGGGATACCTGAACAGGAGGGCGTAATGCATAAAGCAAAAACCGGGGCAAAGGTAGCCATGGAAGAGACTGGTGGGATACACCAGCGGCTCGCTTGGTGTAGTGACTAGCGTCTCGGACTTTCACCCAGAAGGCCCGGGTTCGCGCCCACGCTCGGCGCATTAAAGATTTTTCACAAGCACCGAGTCGTTACCATCCCTCATGAGCAAAGGGATGGGGTAGTAGTACAGGACCCCAATGGAAATACGCCTAGTCGGCCTTATTGAGCTATCCTTAGCTAGCTTAGCATGTGCTAGCTTTAAGAACTATTATTATTATTATTATTATTATACTTACTCCAGGTTCTGCATAGACCCGCCGGGACCCAGCTCTGGAAAAATAGAAAATTTCCAGGAATTAATGCTCATAAGGGTAACCCAAACATGTTCGCACACAAGTGTTAAATAACCCGCCGGGTAACGAGACGTAATACTCAACGACTACAGCTCGCTACGCGGTGGGGTTTCCTAAGTAAAAGATTTCAGAATATCTTAATTTGTCCAAAAGATTTATGAATACCCGCTGACATAATATATAAAGACCAGCATGGCGTTTATAACTGATTAAGTCTTTCCGGTGGTGTTTGTTTCAAGATTCAATTTTGGAAAAAAAAAATAAAAAAGATGCCGGCCCCCGAATTATCTCGTAGATCAAAATCTGGGAAGCCTGACAAATATACGAGATCTAACTTCTCCCGAAGTATCTTTTTAGATCGCCGTATGTTGAAGGCGGCGATACAAAACGTATCCCTCAATTGTCTGGTTAACTAACTGAATTGTAAATTCGTTATTCCCACCCTACCAGGGAGCACCCGCCGGGTGTGAATATTAGTTTAAAAAACGTTAACCCCAATTGTGCCTTAAATTGCCGTATGTTGAAGGAGGCGATACACAATGCATCCCTCAATTGTCTGGTCAACTAAACTGAATTTTGCAAATTCGGTCATCCCACCCTACCAGGTTGCACCCGCCGGGTGATTTAAAGTTTAAAAGTTAACCCCAATTATTCCTAACCCCACATCTTTGTAAAAGATCGCCGGGGAGGAAATACAACAACAGCATAGTTTTATATTGGCTTTGCAAAACCGAAAAAACTACAAACAACACGTGTCCGTATGAACACTGTTAGATGGGTATAGCCAACCCGCCGGGAATCAGAAGGAGCCTGAAACAGGCACCCCAGAGACACAGTCCTGGGGAGCCACAGACACCCACTCGCCGGGAAACAAGCCTGTTTTTAAACCACGCGTGGCCAAAACTCGGCAACCAGCCGGGTTTTTTCATGGTGTAACCGAGAAAAACCCGCCGGAAATAACCCACCCCGTCCAGATACCATCTGAACGCAACACAGGACCGAGGCGTAGCCAAAACACAACTAACGCCGGGCCCAACATAGTCCATGGAATTAGCCAATACACAACTAACCCAGGACACATAAATAGTCCGTGGAATTAGCCAATACACAACTAAACCAGGACACACATCACACAGTAGTACATATTTAGAAAATAAATCAATAACACTTGTATATGTGGTAAAGCTACGAGAGGCTGGCTAGGCCTAGGCAGACAGATAACATTAACATGTCGGAATATAAACAAAAGCACTGAATTATATCACAACAGGAACCACCGCCAACACACCACTGTAGCAAATACTTCCGGCAAAGGGAAGAACTGACTCGGGACCCAGAAAAAACTTCACTAAGTGAAGAAAAATACGCTGGGAACGTCAGCAAAAATACGCTACCTCATCAGAAAGAGAAAAGGAAGCAATAACGCGTAATGAAAGCTGCCTGCATCACAAAGCTAGCTAACTGTGAAAAAGTTCACCTGTCCACAACCGGACCACGAGGGTACATCCGAAATAGATGCCCCAAACACACGACCCAAAATACACTGCACTGCGGGCAACCAGCCCAGGACACTCCTGCTACGCATATCCTAACCTTACTCGATACATCCCGGAGTAAACAAATGAGAAAAAACTCACTAGGGACGCAGCAAATGCGGAACCAGCGGAGCGTGGAGAGACACATCCGGGCCGGCTGACCGCAGAGCAGAGAAGAAGGAAGAATGACGCCTGAATCAGCGTCTGGTCAAAGATCCACACAAGTACATCCACGATATGATGGAAAGCTTATTGGATAGTTATTCTTATTTTCATTTTGTTTTTTATTTTTTACGAAGTTTTTTCGTAGTGAGAACCCAATTCATAATGACTGAAGCCATGAGTGAGGTCGCGTGCGCTCATGATGAAGGCTCCTCAGATTTTAAATGCTCTGCGCGGTAGATTCAAACTACGGCGGATTAGTGTTTGAAGAGGATGCCTTATGTAATAGGCATGTTCGTCAATGATTACGGGGCCACTACTAAATATTAGGTTTTCTTTATCTCCTTACAGGAGTCAAACCTATAATATGTGCACATGTAAACTTATAAGTTTTTAGTTTTCACCACTTACTTTAAGTGGGGTGCCTTCTTAACTAGCAGATCTGTGCACAGAGTCTCAGAGTTAACCCTTTTTCAAGCAGGCTTCTTTGAAGCACGCTCCTGCTTGTACCCCTTTTTGAAGATTTAGGCTGTATAAAGTTTATGCACCCGAATATCTCTTTTTTGCAAAAGTAAGAATACTATGTGGTTGTTTGATTATCTGCTTTTCTTGAGTTATGATATGATTACGAATGTCCCCCTCCAGTCTTAGAAATCAGGCATGTTCGTCAATGATGGAGGGGCCACTAATAAATTATAGGTTTGACTCCTGTAAGGAGATAAAGAAAACCTAATATTTAGTAGTGGCCCCGTAATCATTGACGACTGGGGCCCTCCCGACCATCCCCTTCCCATTCGTTGATGTATTAAGGATTTTGGTTTACTTGATATGTCAGTGAAGGAAGCATGACGCCTGAATCAGCGTCTGGTCAAAGATCCACACAAGTACATCCACGATATGATGGAAAGCTGATTGGATAGTTATTCTTCTTTTTCTTTCTCTTTTTTATTTTTTACGAAGTTTTTTCGTAGTGAGAACCCAATTCATAATGACTGAAGCCATGAGTGAGGTCGCGTGCGCTCATGATGAAGGCTCCTCAGATTTTAAATGCTCTGCGCGGTAGATTCAAACTACGGCGGATTAGTGTTTGAAGAGGATGCCTTATGTAATAGGCATGTTCGTCAATGATGGAGGGGCCACTACTAAATATTAGGTTTTCTTTATCTCCTTACAGGAGTCAAACCTATAATTTGGTTAGAGCTTGCACTGGACATAGATTATGGTGCACCTTTCCCCTTTTTAACGCCGGCACAGTCAACTCAGAAAACATGTGTGCACTGTGCTCATTCTTGGCTACAAATCCCGGGGAAGGTGCAATGTGAATACATTCATTAAGTCTACCAAACCTAAGGCAATTAGGTGTGTTGCTCATCGCCGCCAGCTCAGACACTCTGTTCCCGGTGGCCAAAGCCAAAAGGAATACAGCCTTTTTTAAGAGTAATGCAAAATCTGCAGTATTTTGGTACGACGAGAGTGAAGTAAAGACAATGCCTTGTCCAGAGACCAAGTAGGCATGAGCTGACGGGGAGGTGGGCGGAGTTTAAAACATGCTCTCATAAAACCTGTTTCCTCCGCCACCGGTATGGAGAGACCTGTAAGGTCTAAAAAGGGCACTCTAATCGCAGTTAAGTGATTTTTTAACGTTACCACAGATAAACATTTCTGCTCAAACAGATAATTCAAATAATTAAATACTAACGCCACTGAGGGCACAGTCTGTTCTGTTCTAATGATCCAAGAAGTAAAGGCTTGCCAATGTGATTGATACTGTCGTTTCGTAGACTGAGTATATTGATTGATTAATTTATTGGTCACATCTCTACCATATGGTGCTAGCCACTTGGCCTCCTGAATGTCCATAATGCAAAAGTCAGCGAGGTCGCTAGGTTGCCAATCGTGTCTAAGTGGAAATACTCGACCAGGAGCGACACCGGGTGCGAGCACCACATCTTCAATTGCTGGTACCATAACTGCGCCGGCCACAGGGGCGCGATTAGCGAGACTAAGCCTCGATAATCTCGTAGTTTGTTCACTACGTGGCACATTAGTGACGCGTCTGGCGGCGGAAACAGATAGATGGAGCTCCATCTATTCCAGTCTGTCACTAGGGCGTCTGGCCCCCCTACCGGCGTTTCCGTCCGGCGGGTGAGGTATAGAGGGAGTTTGTGAGTCCCCTCGGATGCAAACAGATCCACTTGTGGATGGTAGAGCTCTGCAATCATTAGGTTGAAAATGGGTTGCTTGAGCTCCCATTCTACTGTCGTGCTCTGTCTCCGGGACAGAGCGTCTGCCCAGACGTTTGCTACGCCTGGGAGATAAGATGCGTGAAGATAAATGTCTAGCCTGTTGGCTAGAGTAAAAATCTCTTCCGACACGTTTAGCAACTTCCTTGATCTCGTTGACCCCTGTTTCTGAATACAGTGAACTGCATTCAGATTGTCCATTCTGAAGGCCACCGACTTGCCCCGTAAAATAGAGCCGTGAGCCTGAAGGAAATACAAGGGGACTAGTAATTCTTTGACATTGATGTGGGAGATTTCTAAGTGGGACCAAAGCCCCTGACCCTGGTGCCCCTGGTTTGACTGAAATCCCCAACCTATCATGCCTGACACATCCGTGTCTACCCATACCGTTGGCGGAGGAGAGGTCCATGACATTACTGAGTGCAGCGTTTCCCTCTTCGCCCAGACCGCTAGTAAGGTGTGGATTAATTTTGGGATGGGCCATAATTTTCCCGCCGGTAAGAGTGGGAAATATTTGTTGCCTTCCAATATTAACCGTTTTACTTTCAACCGGCCCAACATTACAGTTAGTTGAATCCAGTTGAGAGAGCCGACCAGAGACTCCCAGACCCTCCGTGTCGTAGTCAGACTGTGAAGAAACATGAACAGTTTCCTGCGAAACCTGTTGCGATTGTCCACACTCTGACTCAGAGTGAGAGCAGCCGTGTCCCAAACCAGCCCTATCCACTGAATTACTCGTGAGGGGACAAGGTTTGACTTTACCAGATTTACCTTGAACCCTAGAGCTTTGACATGAGTTAAAAGTATGTTGACATGTTTGATGCATAATTGCTCTGTCTCTGCCACCACCAGCCAGTCATCTAGGTACCACAGAACTCTGATTCCTTGCTTTAACAACGGCATCAGGGCTTGCCGGACTAATTTCGTGAATAGTCGAGGTGCCAGGTTCAAACCGAATGGCATCCTCTGAAAAACAAAATTTTGGTGCCTGATCCGTAAGGCCAGAAACCTTTGAAATCTTTTGTTGACCGATACATGCCAATAAGCGTCTGTCAGTCTAGGGAACACATCCAACCTCCCGGCGGAAGTGTTAGCCTGATTTGGTGTACTGTTAACATTCGGAATGACTCGTTGTGAATGTGAAGGTTCAGATAAGACAGGTCGACGACCGGTCTCATCTGAACACTGTCCCTTTTGGGAACCAAAAAGAGCTTGGACGTGAATACAGGGTAATTTGGGGGGACCGGGATGATGACATTCTTTTTTTTTTTTTTTTTTTTTTTTTTTTTCTATGTGATTGAGGGAGGCAAAAGGCATAACTGCCTATAGCGAGTGCCTCCCCCATAGTTGAAAGAGTGACAGGGCCAAAATCAAGGGACGTTCGAGCCAAAATGCCTGGACACACGGAGTTTGAAGCAATTTAAGTCGTAGGAAGAGGGAAAGACTGATTCTGGGAGAGAGTTCCAGAGCTCAGCTGTTGAGTAGAAGAAAGTTTGAGAGTAACGTTTCACTCTTGGGTTGGAGAGTTGCACAGAGTAGGGGTGGGATTGAGTTGCAAGACGGGTACCACGTGCCCTACGTAAAGGAGGTGGTATGCACTGGGATAGCTCTGAGGAACACTGATTATTATAGTAGCGATAGAATAGCGAGAGAGATGCAACATTGCGGCGGAGAGAGAGAGATTGCAGAGAGTTGGTGAGTGGACGGGAGTTAATGATACGAAAGCCCTTCCTTTCAACTTTGTCTAGGAGAGCGGTGTGAGAGGAACCTCCCCACACATGTGAACAATACTCAATACAAGGGCGCACTATGCCCCTGTACAGAGCAAGAAGCTGTGCAGGGGAAAAGAACCCCCTGAGGCGGTTGAGCACACCCAGCTTCTGGGAGGCTGCCTTAGCAAGACTGGTAATATGGTCCTTCCAAATGAGAGCAGAAGAAAAAGAGACACCAAGAATATTGAGAGAAGATGAAGGGTTGATTTTTGTATTGTTGAAGAATAAGGGATAGTCCGCTGGGAGATCCTGACGGGTAGATAGATGGAGAAATTGGGTTTTGGAAGCATTAAAGTTAACAAGGTTTTCTCTGCCCCAATTGGAAATTGTATTTAGATCAGAATTTAAGAGTTCTATGGCTTCATTACGTTTGTTGTTGAGAGATTGCTGGCTGGGGCGTTCTGAAAAACTAATGGAGTAGTGTAAGGTTGAGTCGTCTGCGTATGAATGGATGGGAATTAAGGTACAGTTAAGGAGATCATTTATAAAAATTAGAAAGAGAATAGGAGATAGGACAGAGCCCTGAGGAACACCGGAGTTTATAGGGCAATCATTTCCTGGACCAGTGACTCCACCTCTAAAGAAACAAAATTCGCCGTTGTCGGCTGACGTAAGCGAGGTCGCCGAAGCCACTGCCAAGTGATACCCTTGCGTGCCACCATCCATGCCCAAGTGTTTACCGGCCATGCTTTGTGACACGTTCGGAACGACCCAGTTAGCAGACAAGGGTTCGCCGGCTGTACTATCCTAGGATCCGCCGGCCTTACGACTGGCACCGGGAGTGAGAGATACCTTAGTTTTTTTATGGTGGTGGAGTTGGCGGTGGTGGACGCTTCGCCGGCTGGCTGGAGTTGGCAGAAGACGGGCCCTGACCTGGCTTATTATAGCCGCGTCCTTTCTGACCTGAAAACCTACCCTGTCTATGCCTGAACTGACCTTGAGTGGAGGAGGACTTAGGTGGAAGAAAGGGCTTAGATCCCCCCGGCTGAGCTTTAGCGACTGGCCTGGGTTTGGGGAAGTTAAAGGCAGGTTTCTTAGAAGGGGTGGGACTGTGTTTAACGGCCTGAGCCATATTAAAAACCGTTCGCCACACTTCAGGGGACATTAAAGAGGGAGTGAGCACTGGTGACATGACCACCTGATTCGCAATGTGATCAGGCAGTTTTCGGACTAAGGATATTCTGAGATCTTGTCTCGCTCGTACCGCCTCAAGCAAGGCAGTGCGTACGTCACCTAATGATTGGATTGACGACTGAAGAAGCAGTCGCCGGGACAATTCAACCGAACGTCTGGCATCCGCGTCTGCGATTGCCTGAGTGGACCGGAGCAAAGACTTAGCTACCTGTTGAGACACTATGTATTGAGAGAACAGGCGAAAAGCTTTCCCCCGTAGCCTAAATTCACGGTCTAAGTGAGTTGGGGTAGGGGTAGTGAAAGGGTCTTTTAGCTCACAAAGATTAATTTTAGGGGCAGCTAAGAAAGCAAACAAAGCTGAAGGGACTCCGCCGGCAGAACACACTGGCATGGAGAACCAAGAATGAGTATCTTGAGGGATCTGGTGGGAAGTTTTGGAAGTAAATGTGGTCGCAAAGTTTTGAGCCTCTGTCTCCCATTCCAACCAAGGTCCTGGACCCAACTGCCCCACCTTCAAGACTGGATTAGCTGCCGCGTCTGTGACGGTTTGCAAATCGAGTTCTGGAGTGAGAGCTGACAGTGTCTTAATGTCATTAAACCCATCATGCTTAGACCAGTCAGAAAACAATCTTGAAGCTGAGGCAGGGGGTAAAGCAGGCTTAGCAGTATAAACAAAATAGTCCTGGTGATAATAACTAGGTATAGCCTTGATGTTGACATCTAGCACATTCCTTAAAGTATCCAAGGCCCTTAATTTCTTAGATTTATTGCCCTGGATGACCCACTCACGCGGCACTGGGAGCTCCCCTGAGAAGGTAGGTTGGGCTAGCTCTGGGTTAGTGGGGGTCAAAAGGACCCATGACTCGTCTGGTCCGTAAAACAAGGGCATAGCTACCTTTTTGAGAGGCGCTCTGTCTAGAGGGGGCGGATTGACATCCGTTATAACCCTTACATTCGAAGTGGTCAATGCCGCCGTAGCAAGCCTAGTAACCACCGATGGTGACATAGAGGGGGGGTGAGGGATCTGAGTCAAAGCAATAGAAGTCATCAGAGGCCGTACCGTAGAGCTTGTCGTGGTAGCTCCCAAGTCCACTGTGGGAGTTTCCTGCTGTTGGCCAAAAAATCTAGATAAAGCATTAACAAGTAGCCCATCAATTTCCTGTGCAGTGACAAATTGATTTGATGATGTACTCACTGGTGAATCATTAAGATCTTGTGCGGCATCGAAGCCTGAACCTGACTCTTGCCCTTCCATATCCGATATAATCGAAACCTCGTCTTTGTCATCCTGTTCCTCCTGAGAAGATCCCGCCGAAGCTGGGGTACCATCTTGTTGCCAAGATAAGTTAGGAATAGAGGAAGGGATCGCCGCGTCCCGGTGGACGTCAGCCACTGTGTGAATAGTTTGAGCCGGAAGTGGATGGTCAGGCCCCGGACGAGAATATCGACAAACACCTAGGCCTTGGCCTATAATCCCGTGGGAGTCTGAAACACTCTCAACCACTGAGCCCTCTGAACCCTCCAACTCCAGGGTTAAAATGTTAATGGGTAAATCATCTTTAGGTACAGGTACTACACTGAACCCTTGAGACCGAACACAAACTCTGTCTGGGGTAGAGGTATGACGAGAAGCACTAGAAACTGGTGAGTGTCGGTAGGCCTTTCTATCATGGGAATCCTTTTTTGAAGATTTATGGCTGCGGTGTGACCGTGAACTACTCTTTGATTTGGAGGATATATCGCCGTGACCACTGGTGGAACTTTCTGTCTTACTCCTCTTACTCGATGGTGAAGAGGCAAGACTGGGTGGCTGGTGTCTAAGGGGTGACCTAGACCTAGATCTCGCCCGAGACGAGGAGACTGCCTCCGGGGGTGTAGGCTCACGGTGACGTTTCGAAGTAGCAGGGGCAGGAGATGACACAGAACCCTGTCCAGTCTCCGCCGGCTTATGACTAGTTACTCAAGAGGAACGTTTATTAGGGGGAGGGTGCTCAAGAAGAAGCCTATCCCAAAGAGGGACGTTGTCACATTGAAGTGACTTATGAGCCACAATCGTAGTATACGCTGACATTTGTTGCCGAACTTCTCGTAAGGCGACCGCTGCGGTCTTATCATTATCTTGGAGGACTTTGACACTTAGTTGGGAGCAAAAGGAACAGTTGCGCATCACCCACAGACCTCTTGAACGGTCTAGACAGGTCTAGACAGGCGGGTGCAACCTGGAAGGGTGGGATGCCCGAATTTGCAAAATTCAGTTTAGTTGACCAGACAATTGAGGGATGCATTGTGTATCGCCTCCTTCAACATACGGCGCTTTAGGGCACAATTGGGGTTAACGTTTAAAAAAAAAAAAAAAATAATAATAATATTCACACCCGGCGGGTGCTCCTTGGAGGGATGGGAATAACGAATTTACGATTCAATTAGTTAACCAGACAATTGAGGGATACGTTTTGTATCGCCGCCTTCAACATACGGCGATCTAAAAAGATACTTCGGGAGAAGTTAGATCTCGTATATTTGTCAGGCTTCCCAGTTTTTGATCTACGAGATAATTCGGGGGCCGGCGTCTTTTTTAGTTTTTTTTTTCCAAAATTGAATCTTGAAACAAACACCACCGGAAAGACTTCATCAGTTATAAACGCCATGCTGGCCTTTATAAATTATGTCAGAGAGTATTCATAAATCTTTTGGACAAATTAAGATATTCTGAAATCTTTTACTTAGGAAACCCCACCGCGTAGCGAGCTGTCGTCGTTGAGTATTACGTCTCGTTACCCGGCGGGTTATTTAACACTTGTGTGCGAACATGTTTGGGTTACCCTTATGAGCATTAATTCCTGGAAATTTTCTTTTTTTCCAGAGCTGGGTCCCGGCGGGTCTATGCAGAACCTGGAGTAATTATCCCACCAGTCTCTGTCATGGCTACCTTTGCCCCGGTTTTTGCTTTATGCATTACGCCCTCCTTTTTTTTTTTTTTTTTTTTTCTATATTCTATATTCTATATTTTCTATATTCCTGTTCAGGTATCCCTATTTTTGCGCACACCCTTTGTATGAAATGTGTTAAAATGTCTTGTTTGGTGTAGGCTACCTTTCCGGCGTTTTTTCTCGTTGCTCCGAGAACACCGTTTTTGTTTACCGAGTTTTAGTCAGGATGGCTCAAAATAGGTAAGTTACCCCGACAAGTTTGGTCGCTTGAGAGCTCATAAGAAACTGCGTTTTGTGTGGTCGAGCCTGGGAGCAGGCTTCCTGTGTTATTCATTGCTTTATGCATTACGCCCTCCTGTAATGTATAGTTTAGTGTGGGTTACCATTCCGGCGTTTTTCTCGTTGCTCCGAGAACACCGTTTTTGCTTACCGAGTTTTAGTCAGGATGGCTAAAATAGGTAAGTTACCCCGACGAGTTTGGTCGCTTGAGGGCTCATCAGAAACTGCGTTTTCTATGGTCGAGCCTGGGATCAGGCTTCCTGAGTTATTCCCGTCGAGGGGGGCTCCACTCAGTTTTCTAGGTGATCAGGCTGACACCTGTTGGCCTTGGTTTTCTCTGCTTTTCAAAGCCATTGAAACAATACTGTCTGTTTGTTTGGTCTTTACCTCCCGGCGACCTTGTTACAAAGAGGTCTGGGGCAGGTATAATTGGTTTGACATTAATAATAATAATAATAATAATAATAATAATAATAATATTTATTCAGTTAGCAATTTACAGAGTTGGTACCACATAGTATGTTATAAATATGACATGTACCAGCCTTGCATAATTCCAACTAAGGATAGCCCAATAAGGCCGTTAGGCGTATTTCCATTGGGGTCCTTGTATATAAAACCCGGCGGTTGTACCTTCGGGTGGTTATATTAACGGATTTGCGATTCGAGATAATTTGCCAAACAATTGATTGATACAATAGGGTATCACGGCCTTCAAGACGGCGATCTATGAGGGCTTCTGGGAGAAGCCGGATTAGAGATTAAGATAGGCTTAGACTTTTTATGGGATAAAAAGATGCCTGAATCTTACTAGTGTTTCAAGTGTAAAGGGTTACTTGAAAGACTTCATCTTTAATAAAGATATGCTTCATCTTTATGAAGATTAAGAAGTTATGCTTAATTCTTTTGGACAGATAAAAGATATGCTGAAATCTTTAATAAGCCATTGAAACAATGCCGTTTGTTTGTTTAGTCTTTCCCTCCCGGCGACCTTTTTACAAAGAGGTCTGGGGCAGGTACAATTGGTTTGACATTGCATATAAAACCCGGCGGTTGTACCTTTGGGTGGTTATATTAACTGATTTGCAATTCGCGATAATTTGCCAAACAATTGATTGATATAATAGGGTATCACGGCCTTCAAGACGGCGATCTATGAGGGCTTCTGGGTGACGCCAGATTAGAGATTAAGATAGGCTTAGACTTTTTATGGGATAAAAAGATGCCGGAATCTTACTAGTGTTTCAAGTGTAAAGGGATACTTGAAAGACTTCATCTCTAATAAAGATATGCTTCACCTTTATGAGGATTCAGAAGATATGCTTAAATCTTCTGGACAGGTAAAGATATGCTGAAATCTTTAATATGATACTAAAGGACAACGAAAAGTAGTGGTGGAGTGCTACGGTTCGTTGACCGGCGGTTTTGAGGCACATATTTTGTACCGTTTTTTGGGTGTAACCCTATGAGCTTTAATCCCCGGAAAATTCTCTTTCCAGGGCGGATTACCGGTGTTGCACCAGGTGACCAGGTAGTTCCCGGGGGCGGGGTAGTTTTCCCCCAGTCTCTGTCATGTCGGCACTTGAACCTCTCATTGCTGTATGTTCAACGCCGTTAAGCTCAGGTAGCCCTATCTTATTTTTATTTGTTAATGAAATAATTTAATAGCTGAATCATAATAAACATATATATTTTCTATGATTATATTATGATAATATTGTGTTTATTTATAGTAATTTATTTTAATACAATTAAATATAAATTAAATTAATTAGTATACTTTATGATTTTGCTCACCAGCTCTGCTTTCAATGTGTTAATGAGCTATGGGAGCTTTTAATTATCATAAACCTTTACGGGACTCGGACGAGGGCTCCCCGTTCAGGGAGTATACCGAGCTCGCAAGCGAGGGACAGCCACAGCCAAGGTGTATGGCGATACTCACAGTCGTACCTCACCCGCCGGACGATAACGCCGGCGGGCGGACCTGACGCTCTGATGACGGACGAGAACAGGTTGAGTTCCATTTATCTCTTTTCCGCCGCCAGACGCGTCTCTAATATGCCACGTAGTCAACAAACTACAGGATTAGCGAGGCGTAGTCTCGCTAATCGCGCCCCTGTGGCCGGCGCAGTGTGGTACCAGCATTTGAACACGTGGTGCCCGCAACCAGTGTCCCTCCTGGTCGGGTTGTTCCACTTAGAACACAATTGGCAACCTAGAAACCTCGCGGACTTGTTCATTTTGGACATTCAGGAGGCCAAGTGGCTAGCACCTTATGGTAGCGACGTGACCAAGATATTCACGAATCAATACACCCAGTCTACAAAGCGACAGTTTCAATCGCATTGGAAAGCTTTTACGTCTCGGATTCTTAGAACAAAACAAACTGTGCCTTCGGTGGCGTTGGTTGTTTATTATTTAATTTATCTGTTCATGCAGAAACATTTATCTGAAAGTGATTTATGTGGGCAGGTTTTAAACTCCGCCCACCTCCCCGTCAGCTCAGGCCTACATGGTCTCTGGACAAAGCATCGTCGTTATTCTCGTTCCCGTATGTACCAAAGACGGCAGATTTTACAAAAGGGCAGTATTCCTTATGGCTTTGGCTACCGGGAACAGAGTATCTGAGCTGGCGGCGATGAGCAACGCACCTAATTGCCTCAGGTTTGATAGGCTTCATGAGTGTATTCACATTGCACCTTCCCCAGGATTCATAGCCGAGATTGAGCACAGTGAACACGTGTTTTCAGAGTTCACGGTGCCGGCGTTAAACAGGGGAAAGGTGCACCATCTTTTTTGCCCAGTGCAAGCTCTAACCAAATATTTAAGAGTGGCACCTCTACATCACCAGGGTGCTTTATGGGTCGCAAGTCCGGGTGAACGATTGATGGAGCGTACACTGGCTTCTCTCTTGGTCGAGGACTTTAAAGAGAAGCATCCCGGCGTTGTGGGTAAGACCCACGATTTACGCAAGGGGACAGCCTCTTTACGTTTCCTTAATAATCTTTCGGTGAAAGTTATTACGTCCACACAGTTGTGGGCCTCTAATCAGGAGTTTTTGCCTCGATACCTTTCAGTAGCTCTGGACAAACCTTCTTTGCCATGTATAGCTTTACGGCAGAGGGTCTAGGTGGCCCTTTTAGTCACGTTTTGTTTAATTTCAAGAAAGGGGGGGGGGGGGGGGAGGGTGCAGTCAGTGTGACATACGACACCCTAGACCCCTCCGGAGTATGTGTTCGGAACATACGAGCTGTGATACTGGTTGTAGGCATTGTATTATAAAATTTCTCTGTAGTATTCATTGCAGGAAATTGTGCTAAAAGCCAATAGTAGTGTTACGACAATTCTTGTTGTAAGTAGCTTTGGCTGTGAAGCAATAGCTTTTGAGAAATCTCGGTAGTGGCAACTACGACTTTTACTTTTGCAGTAATTACTTCTGCATAAGTACACAAGTTCAGTACTTCTACGAATGTACAAGAATTAATTTATGTTTGGTTATATTTTTAGGAATATATCCACTAGTTAATGGGGTTTATATGTGCACATGTAAACTTATAAGTTTTTAGTTTTCACCACTTACTTTAAGTGGGGTGCCTTCTTAACTAGCAGATCTGTGCACAGAGTCTCAGAGTTAACCCTTTTTCAAGCAGGCTTCTTTGAAGCACGCTTCTGCTTGTACCCCTTTTTGAAGATTTAGGTTGTATAAAGTTTATGCACCCGAATATCTCTTTTTTACAAAAGTAAGAATACTATGTGGTTGTTTGATTATCTGCTTTTCTAGAGTTATGATATGATTACGAATGTCCCCCTCCAGTCTTAGAAATCAGGCATGTTCGTCAATGATGGAGGGGCCACTAATAAATTATAGGTTTGACTCCTGTAAGGCGATAAAGAAAACCTAATATTTAGTAGTGGCCCCGTAATCATTGACGACTGGGGCCCCTCCCGACCATCCCCTTCCCATTCGTTGATGTATTAAGGATTTTGGTTTACTTGATATGTCAGTGAAGGAAGAATGACGCCTGAATCAGCGTCTGGTCAAAGATCCACACAAGTACATCAACGATATGATGAAAAGCTTATTGGATAGTTATTCTTATTTTCTTTTTGTTTTTTATTTTTTACGAAGTTCTTTCGTAGTGAGAACCCAATTCATAATGATTGAAGCCATGAGTGAGGTCGCGTGCGCTCATGATGAAGGCTCCTCAGATTTTAAATGCTCTGCGCGGTAGATTCAAACTACGGCGGATTAGTGTTTGAAGAGGATGCCTTATGTAATAGGCATGTTCGTCAATGATGGAGGGGCCACTACTAAATATTAGGTTTTCTTTATCTCCTTACAGGAGTCAAACCTATAATATAAACCTATTCTAGAACGTCTCAGATAAATACAAATGAGCAAAAGACTCACTAACCCGGGAGCTGTGGGGAGACTCTTAAGAGTTCCCCACGCGGACTGCGGGAAGACTCTTGAGAGTAAGTAAAATAAAAAATCAACTTTTGACAGCGAATTTTTTTTATTTTTTTATTTTTATTTTTTTATTTTTTATTTTTTTTTTTTGGCCCCTGGGCCATGCAAAATCTCAGTCCTCTACCTCCCCTCCTTCCCCATTTTCCTCCTCTCCTTCAGTTATCACCTATTTTCCCTATTATTCCCTTATTCTGAGGTATATTTTCGTGCTAACATTAGCGAGTTGCAAGCAGGGTGTTGTCATCACTGATGGCAAGCGAGTGCAAGAGAGAGAGAGAGAGTATCGATCGACTGTGTCTCAGTGGCCTTGGGGGAAATTGGCGGGAAAGGAGTTTGCCTCACCCATACATTATACAACTCGCGGGCTATATCTCCAATTTTGACCATCCAAACGCTGTTTTCACTCGTTTTATTGTTGTTTCAGGTTAATACCTTTATAATCAACCCATAATAGGCGCATATGGATAATTATTAATGCTATTAATGGTACAATGAATATTTTAGTGACGGAAACACCTCAAATACGTCAGCACAGGGGGACGTTTTCAATTACCCCCGTGCGCACTTCAGAGGGCGAACGAATGCAGAATGAAGAGAGATGGCCTCGCACGTCCACACAGAGGAAAGAGCGTCATGACGCGGGGAGATAAGCGTCTAGCTGCGCACAGGAAAATATCCACAAATTGGAAAGCCTGATTATAGAAGTTCTTAAATTTCTTTTTCTTTTTTATTATTTACGAAGTTTTTTCGTAGTGAGTACCCAATCATAAGGACGATTCCGTAAGAGAATAAGCGTACCCTTACGAAGTTGGCTCCTCTTCTCTTCCTGCGGCGGGTGTTTCAAACAGCTAACGCATGGGCTTGAAAGGTAGCTGTTATGTAATAGGCATATCATCAATGATGAAGGGGCCACTAATAAATATAAATATGCCTAGCACGGGTGAGGATCTATGACGGAGCTATAGAATTCACTTGGCACTCCTATTTTATCACTTAGTTTGCACTGGTAATGGAAGTAATATAACTCCTTCCCGTATTCCTATTCTAACACTGGGTAGATCTGGAGATATGGCAATAGTGACTGAAGTGTTAATAGCTGAGTCCTTTCTTTTGGTCCCGTTGAGCCGCTTAGGTAGTCCTGCCGTGTGGTAAGTGGGGTAAGGATACAGATGGACTAGTTGATTTTGGGTCTTAAATAGTAATTCCTTATGTCATGACACAGAGTGCATACCATCGGATAAACGCGAGCATAAACTTAGACATGTTTTGAGTTATGGCTGCTCAACTATCCTGACTGTTATACTAGTCGTTGGTGAAGTTCTGTTTCAGTAATCTTGATGTAGGGTCTTTAATACAAAGTCGCTCGTGTCATGACAGAGTAACTAGGTCTCGGGCTAACGTGGGGAATAAGCAAGATCATGATCATCTAATTCTCCCAATCTGCCTCTGATCGTTGTAAGAGTGTTCAAAGAACACAGGGGTCGTTTATTAAACCTTTTTACAGCATATGTCCTTAACCATGGTGTCGGACAGATGCAGTATGGACTTTTATGTGCAAAGTGCCGTTACTTATACGGTATCTCGCAAAGCCCGAACTATTATAGATGTCTTGCCATGGCAAAGACTTCTTTAAGAGTTTTGGAGAGTACTGGATTGATCCTGAAAGTCAGTTTGTGGCATGCCCTCAGTGCTACTTTCAGTGTCAAAACTTTCAGCCTAAAAGAGATCCCAATGTTATCACTACACTATGGTGTGTAAGAACAAAAGTTCACTAGTAGGGTAAAGAACTCTCAGACAATAAGGTAGACAGCCATGGCATGAATACTTGGATGAATGAGAGGTTAAGTCTAATGCTGGGGTCACACATTCACCTATATGCTCCCGTATGCTCCCGTACGAAGGTTTATTGGTAGTTGGCAACCGAATACGTAAAACGTAAGGGCTTAGTACGCAAAACGTAAATGAAATTGTGTCTAGTCGTGGGGGTTGGTACGCATGGCGGGCGTAGCCACGCTGGTCTTGGAGGTGGTTGGTGCGGCCAAGGTCGCCCGGTATGTTTTGGATTTCGAATCAGATACGGGGCTCGCACTCATGTATGTCAAAAGTCGGGAAAGCATACGTTTTACCTGGCTAGCTGCTACGTCTTACGGGTGCAGCCCCCTAAAACGTAGCAGCTAGACAGGTAAAACGTAAGTTTCTCCCGCCAATCGTACAATGTTCACGTAAAACGGGAAAGTGAAAGTAAGTCCGGGCGCATCTGGCAGAACCGCCGCACTGCGGGTTGGCGGGAAGACGCGGCACCGTTGTACGGTGGGGTCACGGGGGACAACGGGACCAGCGGGGGACCAGCGGGGGACACTCCAGTCACACCTCTCACCAGACCGGAGCAGCAACCAACAAGCCAACCCTGCCACCCTCTGCACCCTGCCGAAAACAAATCGTAGCAGCGAAACGACTGCACCTATGGCTTTCATATTTTTACCACATGTACCTTACCCTTTAGGCTACCCACCACAAAACTTCCAAATCCCTCCTCCCACCCACTCGTTGACTGTCGGTCCCGTCAGAAGGAAAAAAAAGGAAAATCTGTGGCGGCGAAATGACTGCACCAATCGGGTCCATATTTGTGTGACAAGTCCCTTACCCTTCTGCCTTCCCCCCACCGCACCCCCAACCGCCTCCCACCACCCACTTCCAGCGTATCGTAGGAAGATAAGGAAAAAAAGGAAAATCTGTGGCGGCGAAACTACCTCACCAATCGGTCCCATATTTGTGTGACAAGTCCCTTACCCTTCTGCCTTCCCCCCACCACACCCCCAACCGCCTCCCACCACCCACTTCCAGCGTATCCGTACGAAGATAAGGAAAAAAAGGAAAATCCGTGGTGGCGAAACTACCTCACCAATCGGCTTCATATGTGTAACACAATTCAATTACCCTTCTACCTTCCCCCAACCAACCCGAAAACCACCCTCCCACCACCCTCCCACCCATACATTCTGATACCATAAAAGTCTCTGTAGTCTATAGTGTCTTTTCAGCTACTTTCGGGACCATCGGGGACCTGATTTCTGGCGAAAATGGACAAGGGGAGTGTTTTTTTTACCATTATCCTTCCTTTCTCTCCCAACTTGATAGATTTAGCCAAAAACAAAAAAAAACTCTGGCACTGGCAGAAGTACACCGTCAAAATTGGCTGGCACTCAGCGGGTTAAAGGTTACAAGGATGAATGGTCTTTCCTCTATAAAGGGAGTTCACAAAATTGAACTCCTCCAGGATGAATTCCGCGATGTTGTTCATGGTGCCGATGAAGGACTGGGAATGGGAATGGTGTGGCCATTCCTGCCCTTTTGTAGTTCCCAGATTCCAACCCAGACCTACGTGGTTGACAAAGACTGTCTTTGTCTGTGTTTGGACAGACGGGGTGTGCCTACGATTGTCCGGACACGGTCCACGTAATGCCTACAAACTCACAAGACGTACGGCCTCAGCTACGTAGGTCTTGTGGGGGCGTGGCCATGGGCGTGGCCTGTGTTCCCGCAAATCGGGCAGCCCAGGCGGACTAACGGGGACATGCTTACGCAAGTCGCAAGCATGTACGTAGCTCCATACGACTACATTACGTCTGACGTAACACTGGCCCCGTTACGGTACGTATGTCGGGAAGTGCAATAGTCGTAGTCTATACGGGCGTACACGGCCGGACTACGCCCGTCATAACACAAAATTGGCGATCACACCTGACGGGAGCATACGGGAGCGATATACGTGAATGTGTGACCCCAGCATTAAGCTCAAATCTTGCATGCAAGTAAAGTGAGCCTTCATATTGCTGACTCTACCTTGTTCTCGTCGAGATGGTTATGACGATTGCTGCCATGTCCCAGGGCTGGTACTTGGAAGTCAGAAGGTCATAGGTGCAGGGGGGGGGGGGGGGGGGATTTAGGGGATTGAGGTAGCCGCCTTAGAAATTCCCGCGCTGGTGGTGGGGAACCTGCGCAGAGGAGCGGCGCATATGGAGGGGGGAGATTTGGGTATGTTGTCCCTCTTTGGTATGGCGTTATTGTATTTTCTTCTCCTGTCCTCCTGCATTGTTGATTGTGATGCTGATTGTTTTTCCTGGGGTGGGTGGTAGATCGTGGTTGATGATGGCAATTCTGGCTTCAGAAGTGTTGGTGTGGGGGTGGGGCTAATTTCGGCCATGGGCGGCCATCGGGTCAGTCTTCGCCCAGTCGAGAGATCCTAAGTTGACTATCACTGCATAATCCCAGATTGGAAATTGCAATCAAACTATACCTCGTTCTTGAGAAATGTGGCATAACACTACATGTCGTACTTTCGGCCACAGGCCGTAGCTCGATTGGTAGAGCGTTCGCCTGCTAACCGTGAGGTTGGCGGTTCGAGCCTCGGGCCAGCCAGTGTGTTATTGGCAGACGTCAGTGCTGTTGGTGAACGATGCGGTCAAGCAATCTGTGGCAACTATTCACTAAGTGCCTGATTCATCAGGGCATCCACCCTAGCCTTGCTATTCAGCAGGGAGTGTATGGTGGTAAAAACTGCATCTTAAGCTAACATAATAATTATATTAGTCATTGTATAGTGATCCTTATTATATTTTATAGCCACCCATAATATTAAATATCGTATATTAATATCTATATGGAAAGTATTTCGCGCTTTTTTGTTATGATAGTTAATCAACCTTATAATTTTGCTTTTAGTAATTTCTAGGTATATATGGAAATTCCCACGACCACCATATTATATAAGCACTTAGTCTAGTCACCTAGTATATACTAAAAACGTGCATAATCGTAACAAATGGTGATACACTGTATATACTGTATATATAGCCTAGATGTTTAGTATCGTTGGATGTCGACATACATACCTACATACAATTTTAAGACTGAGTGCTCCACACATACGTGCAGTTTCAGTCTCTTGTCCTAATTGCGGCGTTCCAGGCAACCCTGTTAATAGACTGGTTCCATTTATGAGATATCAGCTTAGTTACAAAGTAGTAAGCAAATCTGAGTCAGTCTTGTCAAAAAGTATTTGGGTATTCTGATTCCATTTTTGCCATTTGACATGACCAATTTTGCGTTGTTTACGAGATACAACTAATTATTCAAAATGGTGTGCAAGCAACCTGACGCACCACACCACAAGCTGTATACAACGAAACTATAATTAAATTCAAGAAATATCAGTCATTATCAGTTATTTTCAAAATATTAAGATGGCTTAGTGTGCTTAAAATACCCCCAAAAGGGAATTCCCCCACCAACCTCCCGACCAACAACCCAGTAGCAATTCCGCAAGAACCAGAGCGAAAGCCAGCTGGGACGAAAGGACCCAACAGCCAGAGGAGAAAGTGGGACGCACCCGCAAGATCAAAGGGAGCCGCCAACCCTGTCAGTCACCGGAGGATCGCACGACTGGACCAGGGAACCGACCCCAACATGGCCGGAAAGAAAAAGGCCCCAAAGGCACGTCGGCCAAAAGTGGGGGATCCCCGACCTTTTTAACATCCACGACACCCACATACCACACATATCACTATACTAAGGAAATCATATAATTCTAACAGTGTCAGATATTCCCAACCCTTTTAACCTCCACGACACCCACATACCACACCCATAACTATACTAAGGTAAAATTATATAATTCTAATAGTGTCAAGTATGACCCCCCAGTTGGGCTACCGACAAACCAGCTAACCACGACTCTATACACCCAAGAACCCTATGCCAGTTATTGTAGTAATTTATGCCTGTTAATTCGGATCAGTTCATTACAAGCAAATCTGCATACGATCATCAGGAGAGATGCAGGAAAGATACTTAGTATCCCTCCCCATGACGAGTATAGATATATGTACCCCCATGCCCAGTTGTTCCTTTCTTTTCTTCTAGTAACTAAGTGTATATATAATATTAACCGGAGTATGCTAACCGATATTGATACAACTTAGCGGCACTGTCCTTTTGTCGGATTGTGCCACGTGCATACCAACCCGGTTCCATCATCTATTAGGACGACGGCTATAATGCCGTCATTCATGCATGTATTCAATGCTTGGGGTAACTATCTGTTATCCACAATGTTGCTTCTCTCTCCCACTTATCTCCACATGTTATACGCCTCTTAAATCACAGTCTTCTAGAATACAAGCCAAATTTCTTTCCTCCTGGACATTCTTGATGTACCAACTAAATATGTATTTAATTAGATAACAACCATAAGAACATAAGAACATAAGAAAATGGGAGTCTGCAGAAAGCCGATTGGCCTAAGCAAGGCAGATCCCTGTCCCACACAACCCCAATTCAATTACAAAGCCCAATTATAGGCTCAACACTCTAATACCCTGAGGATCATCTTACCAAAACGGTTAGAGATTAACGCAGGATTATGGGGGTCTGCAGAGCGCTGATTGGCCCAACCCGGCTGATCCCCCTTCACACCCAACCCTTCTCGTCCATATGCTTATCCAATTTTATCTTAAAGCTCCCTACAGTTTTAGATCCCACTATAGCACTTGGTAGTCCATTCCACCCATCTACAACTCTGTTACCAAACCAATATTTGCCTATATCTTTTCTGAAACGAAATTTATCTAATTTGAAACCATTGGTACGAGTTCTTTCGCTATCACTGAGCTTTAGTACATTTGTCATGTCCCCTTTGTTAATCCCACTAACCCACTTGAACACCTCTATCATATCCCCTCTAACTCTGCGTCTCTCTAACGAATGTAAACCTAATTTTTTCAACCTTTCTTCATACGGAAGATTTCTAATATTATGGATCATTTTTGTCATTCTACGCTGTACTCTCTCCAATGAATCTATGTCCATTCTGTAATAAGGACACCAACATTGGACAGCATAATCCATATGGGGTCTCACTAATGACAAGTAAAGTTTTAAGATAACATCAGCAGTTCTGTTAATCACACTCCTAGAGATCAACCCGAGAATCCTGTTAGCCTTATTACGAACGCCTATACACTGTTTTCTAGGCTTCAAATCATTGCTAACAAACACACCTAGATCTTTCTCGCAGTCTGAATTTTCTAACCATGCAGGCTATAATACTTTCATTGTGTAGGTGCGAAGGCGATCTCAAGACACCTTCACTCCAGTTCGCAACGAATCAGATTCGATTATGTCATCCCTGTAATTAATTATGTAACCACCATATCCCCCCCCCCCTATTACACTATTCTAATACCGAGATCCGATTCCTTAGGACTATAATTCACCCTATATCCCCCCCCCCCCAGAAACCCCCCTTCTTCCCCTGACCTAACCTCTAAAACGTAATACTAACCCTATGCCCAGTTATTGTATTGATTCATTTTTTTTTTGTTTTTCTATATTCCAACTACTCCCTCTCGGGCATAGGCTGAGAGCCTGTACATTTCACCGCTCAACACGGTGAAGCCTGTGAGGTCTTGTTCCAGCCTGGGGAGTGAGACATGCGAAGCATCCATCATGGCTCGAAGCAGCTCCATCTCTGAAACGGCTGGTTGCTTCGCTCAAGTGCTTCACCGTCTCACCCTCCAGACTCAGACCCTCACTCTCAGAATGCCACCTATTGAGCAGTGAACTCACTAGGCATTGTCCCCCTGTAACATATTTTGAATATGGAAATATTCATACAGTGTTATTTAATCAGGGAACAATGAGGGTATTTTTTTGGCATTTCGGTGGGCTTTGTGGTAATGCACTGATACTAGGTAAAGCACAAATTCAATCCCAATAATATCTTCCCATTGACATATCGGGATTTGAACCCGGGTCCAATGGATTACCAATCCAGTGGCATGACCACTCCACCACACCATATATGTTTAAAGATGACCAATCTGCACACGATCATCTCAAGAGAGATGCAGGAAAGCTACCTAGTATCTCTCTCCATTAAGAGTAGATATAGCCTCCATGTTCAGTTTTCCCCTGTTCTAAGTAACTAAGATATATTAATACCGTCCTTCATGCATGCATTCATTTAGTTGGATAATTTTCTTTTATCCGCCATGTTGTTCCTCTCTTCCATTTGCTTTTCCACAATTGTTATACGTCTTCTCAATCACCACCTCCTAATCCACAATCCACACTACTCTGTCTTACTTCGTGACCTCATGCCCAGTTGCAACCTTTTGGGTCACCCTGTCACCTTCGCCTTCACACACCGCTGCACACACCACTCTACCTGTTCGATCATAGGGTAATGCCACCCCTATGTCCAGCGCATGAAGGGTCACTGTCCTAGGTCACGAGCGACGCGGCGACCTGCCTCAACCCACCACCCTTCCGATATCCAACCCCCACCTGTAAAGACACCCATAAGAACGTTCTAACATGCCGATCCCGTTCGTTTCCTCACCCCAGTAAATAGGAGGTAAAGACCTATCCTTGTACCCCCATTAGCTATCCTCTAACTTGCTAGCCCAACTCACAACCTGAACCAGGACGACGGACGGCGCGAGACTAGAACAGCCGCCTCTCGCCCCCCTAAAAAGTGTACGATTCCGCCTGACTTGCATTTTTCACGAAAACCACTATTCATGAGACCCACGAGTGATCCTAGTAGGTAAAAACTAGAGTCAATGATCAACTATAACTAGGAGTATCGCTCTTGACCACCCAAAATCATATGTCAACCCCATTAGCGTAAAGAACCCCATATACACGTATTTAGGGAGCGGCATGCTCCCCGACCCCCAAAGGGACCCTCCCAACCCCCGCGGACGTTCACCATGACCCACACCAGCCAACAAATTCTTGCCAGACACCAGGTGAGTTTCCAACAGGTTATGAACTAACCATCTAAATACCTATCCAAATACCATCCTACCCCATCCTTAACCAAAACAAAAACCTCCCTTAACCCATCCTAGATTCCGAATAGCATGTCAGCTAGACCAGAGAAGGATACTTATGTGAATTAATGAATAATGCCTCCCAGCCTGGACATGTATGGCGCCCAACAAAGTAGTGCAAAAACCTTCACCAAATCCTGCCTAACCAACTCTAATAGTACCTCATACTAGAGTAAAGATATCCACGATAATAAATCAGATTACAAGCTACTTACTGCCGAATTGAAGACTCCCCTCATGACCCCCCTAAGTAACCAAAATAAATTAACTACTTCTAGCCCCGACATCCAGTACTTCTAGAATATTCATACAGCTCCCTTGACCAAGCCTATAAATACGACACCAGGAAAACAGTCGGCCAGTTGAATATTAGAGCTCAAAGCAACGGTTGTGCCGCACTGGGTTGTCGTCTAGTACTCCCCCCCCCCCACCCCCCTCTCAAGATTCTCGAATTCGGCGTTCCGTAATCTGTGCAACTCTGTGAGGAAGTGAATTAACCCTTTACAAATGTTTTATTGCGATCGGGACTACCGACAGTAATATTATATCTGTGAACAACAAATTTACCAATTATTGATTGTTTTATAAACTTCTTGTAGTGCGCCCTCTGCTACTTGAGTTTACGAGCGATCATAAATCATAACTGGTCTAAGACAGAAAGATCTTGTTATGTTAGAAGGGATTATGCGAGAAACTCTTGATTGAGGACTCTGCAAAAATAACTCCTTGGCAACAATTGACTGTAGGCCCCATCAGCATTTGTTGACTAAAAGGTGTAAAACCGCCCGCGCTCCTTGAACCTCTAATAAGGACCAGAGATAGTTAACCCGACAAGTGCGGGAAGACTCTTAAGAGTTTCCCCGGGCGACTGCGGGAAGACTCTTAAGATCCTGGGCCTAAAAAAATCCATTTAAAACACCCAAAACAAACTTGAACCCTTTTTTTTGTTCTTTTTTTGCCCCTGGGCCATGCCAAATATCACTCCTCCACATCCCCTCCTTCCTCACTTCCCCCCCCCCCCTCCTTCAGTTATCACCTATTTTCCCTGTTATTCCCTTATTCTGTGGTCTATTTTCGTGCTAACATTAGCGAGTTGCAAGCAGGGCGTTGTCATCATTGTTACCAAGCGTGGGAAAGAGCGAGAGAGAGAGTATTGCGCAACAGTGTCTCTCCAGACATGGGGAGGAGTGGGGGAGTGGAAGGCTGCCTCAGCCATTGGTTATGTAACTCCCGGCCTCTATCTCCGATTTTGACCATCCAAACGCTGTTTCCACTTGTTTTATTGTTGTAACTGGTTAATATCTTCATATTAATGGTAAAATAGGCGCATATGAATAAGTATTAACGATATTTATGTTAAAATAACGATGTTAGTGATGGGAACAGCTCAAATACGTGCACACAGGCGTGTGGTGTCTCATACCCCACATGCGCACGTCTTAGGTTAAGCAAGTCGCTTCTCCCGACTGTCTTACGTTAATCCGATACATTGTCAGTCCGGTTGAGCCTGAGACAGTGTTATTTAAGGTCCCCAGCAAGAATAACATATTGGAGCGTCATCACCGGTTACGCAAGAAACCCATCTGTAAACCTTCTCTACACTCCCGGACAGCTTGGACGGCCCCAGAGCTACTGTTAACCCCCAACATCACTAACGCAAGATAACCAGGAAAATCTATCACAGTGTTAATTCGCAAATTAAGTACCAGTGTTACGGTGCTATTAACTCAACCATCCAGTGTATTCGATTATGTCTCAATTGTCTCTGATGTTAGGAAGCAAGTGATTATTATGCTAGTACTAGTAGGTATTTATATATAGCAGTGAAATTTATCTTAGGCGAACTGACTCCCGTAATTATTTTTGCCATCAGGTTTAACCTCGCCAAAGAAATAAGTCTGAATTAATTGGACTACGGCTCGAGCGAAAGCAATTCTAAAATAAGTTATTGTGATTCTCCACCAGAAACCTGGTTCGCCCTCACTGATATTTTCGGTCTGAAGTGTTACCTAGACAAGTGGACATACTAGACCAGTGCCACTAGCTACCGTTATCCCTTTACGTTAATTCTTGGGCAATAACCATATTACTTACACTTTCATTCCTGATTAAGAGTCATATTACCAGAGAGTTAACAAAGCAAAATACTTAACCTGTGTGATTCGTGTACCCTACATATCGTTAAAACAAGGTGATCAGAAGCATAATACCTGAACGTTGGAAATGGGAAGTGAACCTCTATCCAAATCCGCGAGAAGTGCTAGAGATTGTAAAAGTCCAAAATACGCATCTGACTTATTCAATTTACCATTGTTTCAAGTGCACATATAACCATTATTCTACCTAGTGTTTTTGGAGAACAAAGCTGCATTATAAACCATTACTTTGATATTATCTATGTCCTCTATTGATTCCATTGTGTACTGTGCATGAAGTCCTATAACCCAATCTTGCAGAACCCACCTATACCAAGTTAATCCTGTATAAAATCAGGGCATAACATTGGCGGCAGCGGTGGTTCTCGATTCGGATAGAAGATTTCATTACATTACATTTTTTGAAGCAATAGAAACATAATAACATCAAAAATGGCAACCCGTTCTCACATTCCCATTCCGAAATACGATGGGGAGACCTACGGAATAGAAATATACATGGACATTGTAAAGCCTGTGCTAGATTTGGCATATACTACGGATCGAGAAAAAATCGCTGTAGCACTTACGCACTTGGGAAAAGCCGTTTCCCTAGTCGCATATCAGGTAACCCCTACCCTCACGTGGGACCAATTCAGGCCCATAGTGATTGAAGCTATCAAACCCTCATTGGGCATCTTCGTCGCCCACACCCGTATTCAGGATACAAAGTACGAAGGTGATCTTGATGCAACGTTGAACACCATTTCACAACACATAAAAATCTCATTTCCTACCCTAACTAGAATTCAACAAGAGCAGCAAATCCTGGTCAACTTAGTCTCAGTGTTGCCCTCAGCAGTAAAGAATATTTCGCTGTGCACGACCCCGTCGGGTTCCAAAAGGACCTAATCACCATCCGACGAATCCTAGCAGTGCAACCCACGAAACCAACAAAAATTGCTGCCAAAAAGAGGTATACCACTCATCCGCAAAACTCCAACTCCAAGCCCGCCTATCCCTCCGGGAAGCCTCAGCCTAGCAGACCACGATTCCAACCCAACCCACTGCGGCGGATCTACAACCGGAACAAGACCTACAACGTAAATCAGAGTAAGAACCCCACCCTTCTCATTATAAACCCCTATGATTTCCCAGCATGTAATTCAAAGTGTGCCCTTCATGAAATCCGCGACTCCGCAAAACCTCGATCAAACCAACCTTGCATTTCAGTAAATGAGGAGGAGTTTGTTGAGGAAGAGGATGCCAGGGATTTGGAGCAGGAAGATGTTGCTCATCTCATGAACCCTGAAACTTCAGAGGAAATCCTGGAAGAGTCAGAAATAGACCCCCAGGATTTTTAGAGTATCCCCCGCCCACGATGGCCTCGGAGGGGGACACCCTCAATGACCGAACTGCCCCCATTTATCACCTCGCCAAGATTAAGGACATTCCTGTCCGATTATTGATCGACACTGGCGCCTCTAGATCATGCTTGTTCCATTCCTTCTTTTCCAAACATCACCGCAAGTTTGGGGCACTGTCACCCACAAAATCCAAACTAATCAGTGCCGGAGACACTCCCTTGCAAATCCGGGGTGAAACACAACCTCTCCACGTAACTACCCCTGCCCCCCATGCCAATTGCTACCATTCATTCATAGTTTTTCCATCCGATTGTCAGCATTACGACGGATATTTAGGACTTGACCTCCTCCAGAAACTCCAGGCCCAAGTTGGTTGCGGCCAACGACTGATCTCTTTAAAAAAAAAAAAACTCCAAAAAAAAAAAAAAAAAAAAAAAACCCAGTCCATAAGCTCCACCAAGAAGGAGTCCACTCAGCTGCCCTGTTGCACCCTGAATCACAAGGGTGTGAATCAGCCTCACTATCCCCAGAACAGTCACAAAATGCCCCCCCCAGAACAAATAAAACAAAAAAATGTCACCCCCAACAATCCTATCCACCAGACATCCCCGAAACCTAAAGGCTCAACCCCTACCCCCATCAAAGCTGAAAGAGAAAAGTCCATGTCTTTATGTAATGCCAATTCTCTTAGCCCATATTCAACTACCATTTTTCCAGAAAACGCCATGCACCCTTCTTTAATTGTTTTGCTGAATACTCCAAATAACATTGACCATCCTGTGCAACCTTCCATGCCACCTTCTTTCCAGACCACCCCTGATAAATGTCCTATGCAAGCCCTATCCAATGCTCAAATGAATGTGCATGCACCACCCAAACCACACACATTTGCTTGGAATCCGTGACCATTTTGTTCCTACCTTTTTCTCTCGATGGATTTGACAACCTGAACCATTTTAAAGGAAAATTAGCTCCTATGCCCCTCTGAAAAATGACGGCTAACTCTGCTAGAGCCCAATATTCAAAATGGCCACCAACGCCATCTTGAAAACCATGAAATGTAGTATCTCTGGCATCAGATGAGCTACAAGGACGAATGAGGTGACCTTTTTCACTAATTCTGGCATTACAAATCCACTGGAATGGTTATTGTATTGTATTGTATTGTATATTGTATTGTTATTGTATTGTATTATACTAATTGTACATACTAATCTGCCACTTCACTGTCACTACATGATTCACTGTATGAGCCACTATCAGAATCACTGTCCTCACTTTCGCTGCTATCATCACTGTTGTTCTCTGCCTGCGGTGTATATCTAATATTACTTTTTTACTGTTTCAGATGGATCGCATGCCCATCTGATGAAAATCGCCGACTTGTGAAGTGACCGAAATAATGGATAATAGAAGAGAGAGTGAAGAGTTACCAGACAAGACATTAAATGAATACGAGTGCATTTTACTCTGTGGTAAGCGATGTACCGCAGATGATCGTTTGGAAAACATTACACCTGAGAAGTGGGAATCCATCCGGGAAAAGTCTTTACAATGGAAGGGTATCAAGCACTACGGTGAAATCGGGGAGATGCCGACCATACTTGTCATTATTATAGATTTGCATCAAAGGAAGCATGAGCTTGAGTCAGGACTTGAACTCAGTCCAGTTGCTTGTTCTGATTGCATGGATATTTTGAGTTAGAACCTCAACCATTTCCATGAATGACATCCAGTATTCTGCTTGTGGGGCACCCTCAAAGTCCTTGAAGAGAGCATCAACGAGGTCCTTCAGCTCAGCATTTCTCTCTAGCTCTGCATGTTCATCTGCAAGTTCCTGTGCATCAATCGGATGTCGAAGCTTGGCAAGGGATGCCTTTACTTCTTCAGATAGAGGGGAATCTTCCAAACGTTTGTCTATGACATGGTGGACCAGAGTCTCGTAGAATAGTCGCAAGCAGCGAACCCCACGCTTAACATGTTTTCCACGAAGGGCCTGATCAACAGACCCGTCTGCTATAACACCAGCTGCCACCAACACATCTGAGATGCCAGATCCCTTAAACCTCTTGTATATAGTGTAGATGAACGACATTTGGATGTGGAAGGGTGCCATGAATGGTAAGATTTTGCTGAACAGCTCAGCATTCTCACTTTTCAACTCTAGCATGAGCACGTAGACAGGATGATCACCAACAATTATTGCAAAAGGCATCTTTTTTTCTTCGATTGATTTTGCAAGCTTACACATCACATCATTGAAAATTGTCTTACTGGGTGGGTTGGGATAGGTCATGTGGTATATTGCTCGACTCTTCTCATCTGCATTTGACATGCTGGCGTGAAACCCTGAAAACCCAGGCACAGTCTGTTCTTCTGGCTTAGGTCTCGTTCGGTCATCTTGCGCCCTGGCCAATGCATGGATCACACCACGAATTCTTTGCACCGATGTGTCAGGAGGAGGAGTACTTTGATCAGCTGGTGGCTTCCTGAGAGGTGGTTCCCCACGCTTCGCTGTCTTCTATGGGTTGACTTTTTGCATTTAATTTCCGAGCTCTTTGAGAGTTGTCGAGAGGTTTGATGCAAAGTTGGCACCGGGAACTGGTCTATCCTCGTGATTCTCGGAAGGAAGTTCTGTATCAAATGATTCTGGCTGCACAAACATGACATTAGTGCAGTGTGACTGGCCAGCACCGGTCAGTGTGTCGCTCTTGAAGTCATCGTTGTCGACTATAGCGATAGCAGGCTTACCCTCAGCTAGTTCGAAGGGGCGATCAGATGAGCACTTGAGGTCATTGACCACCCAAAAATCTCGCAGCATAAGTACGTCATTGTAACTGATGCCCAGTCCATCTTTGTGCATTATGTCGACTATCTCCCTACTCTTGGTCAGTCCATGTAGCAAGACAGAGAGATTTATCTCAAATGCAGTGCGTTTTCCAGTGATGTAGCTTGTGAGGATAGATGCAATCGATCGGATGGATGGACTGTCATCAATTGCAGACTTATTTGGGTGTTTCAGCCATGTGAGCAGCTTAAGCAGGAGCTCACTGAGGTCTTCTTCTCTCTCCAACTCGTGTATATATGGGAGCCAGGGAATAGTATTTGTCCTGATGACTTGCTCTTTGAGTCGTGCCGCAACATTCATCACCAACTGATCATTGCTGACACCCAATGAAGATATTGCCGCCTCGATGTATGTACCTGCTGCTGTTGTATCATATACCAGTTCACTCACATTCTTTTGAATGCGTTCATGAAAGCCGATGTCTTCCCCAAATTCATTGACGAGAATTTCCTTTAAGTAGCTGGATTTTGCTACTGAGTTATGTCCGTGATTTGAGATAATGCGCTTATAGTCCTGCAGCAGGCCTTGCAGTGTACGAATTTCATGGTCTTTGAAGATGACTTGACAAATATGATGAAAGAAGAGAGCTTGGGCCTCTCGGATGTTTACACGCTGCAGATGTTGAGTGCTATCATCTGAAAGGGGCTTGTGGTCGCTTACATATTTGTGCCAGCACGCACGATGGTAGCGGATTTCCAACCCAAATGCAGTTTGACTATCTGGGATGGATGCAATCAGAGTGTCAAGTCTCAATCTCATGACCTCATCTTCCAGACGGACAGTATGTAACTTGAATTTAGTCCAGGCATCTACTGTTGATAAGAGTAAAATCTGCTTGTCACAATCACTACTCTTGTATGCCCCTTCCATGCACCACACACATAGAGTCTTATCGTGAAGGACACCCATACTGGAGCGGAGCCTTTTAGGAGCACTGAAGGGTCTTGTTGATCTGATGCTTCATCTCTTTCAAGACGTTCCTCGGATTTGTGTTTGCGTTTTTCGGCTTGAGAGAGCTTGCGCTTGCTGGATAATGATGCGTAACAAGTGCTATGCATGTGGTGACCCTTTGGTCCCTTCTCCCAATCCACATTTTCATGTATATGTTGAAACTTATCAAGTTCTTTCCATTGTAAAGACTTTTCCCGGATGGATTCCCACTTCTCAGGTGTAATGTTTTCCAAACGATCATCTGCGGTACATCGCTTACCACAGAGTAAAATGCACTCGTATTCATTTAATGTCTTGTCTGGTAACTCTTCACTCTCTCTTCTATTATCCATTATTTCGGTAACTTCACAAGTCGGCGATTTTCATCAGATGGGCATGCGATCCATCTGAAACAGTAAAAAAGTAATATTAGATATACACCGCAGGCAGAGAACAACAGTGATGATAGCAGTGAAAGTGAGGACAGTGATTCTGATAGTGGCTCATACAGTGAATCATGTAGTGACAGTGAAGTGGCAGATTAGTATGTACAATTAGTATAATACAATACAATAACAATACAATATACAATACAATACAATACAATAACCATTCCAGTGGATTTGTAATGCCAGAATTAGTGAAAAAGGACACCTCATTCGTCCTTGTAGCTCATCTGATGCCAGAGATATTACATTTCATGTTTTTCAAGATGGCGTTGGCGGCCATTTTGAATATTGGGCTCTAGCAGAGTTAGCCGTCATTTTTCAGAGGGGCATAGGAGCTAATTTTCCTTTAAAATGGTTCAGGTTATCAAATCCATCGAGAGAAAAAGGTAGGAACAAAATGGTCACGGATTCCAAGCAAATGACCCTACTATCCCCCTCTGAAATTCCGTTTGCTATGTTCCCCCCTCTTCCAACCACAGCCGAAATGTCACAGGTACCCCTCCCCTCCGCGTTTTCTATGCCTAACCTTGACACACAGAAAACAAACATACACTCATACACTAAAACAAACCACACGCAAGGACCCCCTCTGAACTGCAATCCCATTGTTATCAGCCCCGCCATCATCAAAGAAAAATGCCATATCACCCCCCACCATCAGAAATGGGTTAACCTCCGCCCCATTCCTCAAAGCTCCATGATCTTGACCCCCACTAACACATCAACCAATCAGGACCGCTGCCTCATCCAGCCCGCAATTATCTCCTCCCAAACCAGCAACATATTAATAGCCAATATCTCCGAAGAAGTACTCACTTTACCCAAAGGCCTCATTATCGGGGACCTAGAGACTTTTGATGACCTAGCCATGCCTCCCACCAATGCCCCCAATAGTTTGAAGTTACCCTCCATTCCCGAATCCCTTTCATACCAACAAAAACAACACATGTATTCCCTATTGCTAGAGTTTAGCGACGTCTTTGCCCAAACTCTCACCGAAATAGGACAGACCAACCTAGAACAACACGCCATAAACACCACAGGACCGCCTTTGCGTCAGCCCTCCCGCAGGAAGAACCCCCTTCAGCGACAAGAAGAAGAACAACAAGTGCAAGATATGTTGGATGCAGGCATTGCTACTCCCTCCATTAGCCCCTGGTCTTCCCCAGTGGTGCTGGTGAAGAAGAAAGATGGGTCCACTCGATTCTGCGTGGACTATCGGCGATTAAACAATGCAACGATAAAAAACGCCACCCCCCTCCCACGTATCGACGACTTCCTCGACTCACTCCACGGCTCTAAATGGTTCACCACGTTGGACCTTCAAGCCGGGTACTGGCAAGTTCCCATAAAACCAGAAGATCAACAGAAGACAGCATTCTCCACCAGCGGCGGTCACTTGTACGAATTCAATGTACTACCATTTGGCCTCTGCAACGGCCCTGCCACCTTCTCCAGCCTGATGGAATCAGTACTCAATGGTCTAACTTGGGAAACCTGCCTCGCCTACTTGGACGATGTAATAGTCTACTCTGGTACCTGGAAGGAACACCTACGTCGATTGAAACAAGTACTCCAACGAATAAAAGAAGCCGGATTAAAACTCAAATCCTCAAAATGCGAAATAGCAAGGAACACGGTTGACTTTTCAGGTCACGTAATATCCGAAAAAGGAATTTCCCCCGACCCCCAGAAGCTATCTGCCATCCATAACCAACCCCCCCCCCCCCCCCACCACAGTAAAAGGAGTCCGCTCATTTCTAGGATTGGCCACCTATTACAGACGTTTCGTCCCACACTTCGCCGAAATAGCCCGCCCACTACATCAACTCACCCATAAGGACACAGTATTTTCTTGGACACCTGAGAGAAACGCAGCATTCGAGAAGCTGAAAGAAAAACTAGTGCAAGCCCCTACTGTATAATTTCCCGACTACCAGCAACCTTTTCGTCTCTACACGGACGTGTCTTTATACGCCATTGGAGCCGTTCTCACCCAAGTCCAGGAAGGACGGGAGCACGTCATTACCTATGCTAGCTCTACTTTAAATCTAGCTCAACAAAATTATGCTGCCACCAAACGTGAATGCCTAGGAGTCATTTGGGCCCTCACCCACTTCCGGTCCTTCGTACTAGGAGTGAAACTGGACATTATTACCGACCACCAATCTTTACAATGGCTACGGAAATGCGAAACCAATTCAGCATTACTAGTACGATGGAGAGAAACACTCGAAGAATACGACTTCACGATACAGTATCGACCAGGGAAACTCCACACCAATGCTGACGCCATCTCCCGTCTCCCTGTACCAGAAAGCCCCCCACCAACCTGGCCGCCTAACAACAAACAGATTTTTTCAAACACGTCCGTAGTTCAGGACCTACCCAAGCCAGCTGTCTCGCTTCTACAATCCGGGGAAAGAAGAATCAAGCCCCCTTGGATGCCCAAGCATATATTCCCGAAGTTGACACGTTGGGGAGATCAACACGCCACAGAATCCGGCCATATAGTCATTGACCCCACAGTCGCCTAAGAATACATGATTGCAATTCATGAAGGGAACGGAATTCACCTCGGTCAAAAGAAGATGCTTAAGATCTTCCAGGACCAGTATTGGACACCTAACCCGTCCGGAATTGCCAAGCAGGTGACCGAAGCATGCAAACCCTGTGCGTTAGGTAAGGACCGATGCCATACAGCAGGGCCAGCTGGCACCATTTCCGCTCAGAAACCATTCCAGATACATTCCCTTGATGTAATGAGACCTTTCCCTGCTCGCGCCGGCAACCGCTATATTGTCACATTTGTTGACATTTATTCCAAATTCCTCATAGCTTGCCCCGAAAAAATCACACTGCCACCACCGTTGCTACCCTCCTCGCCACGGAAGTTTTTCCCATCTTCGGCTTACCTATTGCTATCTTATTGGACAACGCTCCCGAATTTAGTGGCCAAGTTTGGGAACAATTCGCAAAACAGTGCGGGCTAAAGATTAAACACTCCTCCCCTTATTGGCCGCAAGGCAACGCCGTGTGTGAACGTAGTCACCGTACGATTAACAACCAATTACGTACCCATATGATTGCCTTGAACACCTCCGACTGGCCCTCACAATTAAAGATGATCCAGTGGGGTATGAATACCTGCCCCAAAGAAGACGGAATTTCCCCCCATGAACGCGTGTACGGAGTAGCCCCACTCTTATTGTCAGGAATTTAGATAAAGAGGTTAAATTGCATATCACTGGTACATGAAGTATCCCAACAAATAGTTATATTATAATTACCAACGAGGTATTTCGATGGGTGTAATCCAGTCCCCCACACACGGCTAATTCAATTGCATGACATGTAGGAATGTTCACATAATACAATATCGATACAATGAACTTAGCTTAGAGGACTGGTGATGTAGGACTGTTGTTATAGATTAGTATTTGTAGCACATGGTGAACTGTGGGTTGAGTCAGAGCCGGGGGGGAAGATGTTGGCTGTATGGTGTTGATTGAGAGACTAAAGGGCCGGCGTCCGATCGCTTCGCGAAATTACATATGGCTGCCGGCTCATAATAATTATAACCCATAACTTGGTTTCATGATACATCTAGAGCTGTAGATATTTATACATTACAGTTAATATTTAACCTATACTTAAGAATAAACTACAATACACAAAGAACCAGCCGAAATCGTACAAGCGATACGATACCGCCAAATTCAAATGTCCTATTGGACCTAAACCTGTCGGGATCATTACCCTATTCCCGACATATTGCCCGCCACCAAAAATGATATACAGGAGCTATATACAGAGAACAAAAAAAGGACATCGAAGTCAAAGATCACCTAGTTTGATCTTTGATCTCCAAAGATCCACGGAACTCATAGCCGCCCTCCTTTTGGGACGAGCGCCACCTGAAGCCTGAGGAGGATCATCCTTCTCATCATCAGCTGCCCCACCTTGAGGAGCACTGTCACCAGCACTCTCACGCGGAGGGGTATCAATAGAGACGCCAGGATCATCCGGCAGTTCTACATCCTGCTCCAAGGGATATAACCTCACGACTGGGCGAGCAGTAACCCCAGTCGAAGTTCGTATTCTAGCAACCCTTATAAGACCATCAATGCCCTGGAACAAATCGATAATCCTCCCAAGCTTCCAAAATAACCTAGGACGCTCATCATGAATCAGGACGATATCCCCGATACGAGGCCATCGTTGATTCGTCCCTTTGATCTTATTAGAGTGACGCTCGCGAAGAGACAGCAAATATTCTTGGGTCCACAGTTTCCATAGAGCGTCGGACACCTTGTTTACATACTGGAAGCGACGACGTGTGGCGTCAGCATTGCCGAACGTAGGGTCATGCAGATCTTCGTCATTTACGGACGATCTAGGAAAGGTATTAAGGGTTCGTCCACGTGTTAGCATAGAAGGTGAAATGGGTAAGAGGTCATCAACATCTGCCGAGGTATAGGTCAAGGGCCTGTCGTTGACTGACATCTCAATTTCTATTAAGATGGTTTGCAACTCCCGTCTGGTCACCAGTGCCCTTCCTAATACCTTCTTCATGGCAGATTTGACGATACCGATAGTTCTCTCCCAAATCGCCCTGAACCATTGTGCACGCACGTGCTGGTATAAATTTCCACTCACAAACCTTTCCAGTGAGGGTAACCACAACCTGCAGGTCATCCATTAAACTCTGGAGATATTTAGAGGCCCCGACAAAACAAGTCGCATTATCGCTCATAATAATTTGAGGGAAACCATTGTGGCCTGCAAAGCGTCTTAGAGTATGCAAAAACCCCTCACTGGATAGGTCGTCAATCAATTCAATATGAATCGCTCTGGTTACCGCACATGTAAATAGAACTGCATATACCTTTATGGTATTACCGGGCGATTCTCTAACTTGAATCGCTCCGGTGTAGTCTACCCCGGTTACCTGAAATCGTTCAGTCCTTTGTACCCTGAACTCAGGTAAGGGAGGTAGATCTACTGGGGAGTAAGGCTTACCCTGTAATCTTTTACAGATAGTATAGCTATTGTGGATCCCTTTAATTGCTTGTCACATCTTAGTGATCCACCAACGTTATCGCATATACGCCAGAACATAATTTACGCCAAATGTAGGCAGGTCCTATGGCATTGGCGAATCAACAGTTTGGTAATCAAATGAGAGGAGCTAAGGAGGACAGGATATTTCGCAGAATCAATAATGTCCGCCTTTTGTATCCTGCCTCTACACTTAATTATGCCTCCTTCCATATATAATCCTAGCTGCCTCATTAAGTTAGAGGGTAAACCTTTGACTCCTTGCTCAGGATTTGATGTTCAGTAGGATAAGATTGCCTTTGTACTAAACATATTTGTTTCGCTTCTGCTGATCTCAATTCATGGAGTCTGATATGCTTCGAATCTTCACTAAGGAAAGACCCGTGAGCCCGACTTCTCATGTTGTTAATGAAACGGTATATCCATGCAAATACCCGTATTACTTGATTATAGCTGCCGTAACGTTCCCACTCTACCAACTTGTTATCCTGATGTGTAGTACTCACATTCGAACTACTTAACACATCATCTTGGGGCCGACTTGAAGGATCAGATATGCATTCCCTGAAATCCTGAGGCCATTCAGTTGGAGATATAAGCCATGGAGGTCCATGCCACCAAATAGAGGACGACATAAACTGTTGCGCCGAGATCCCCCGGGAAATTATGTCACTGGGGTTATCCCTGGTGCCCACATAGCGAAATTTAGCTGTAGGAACTAAGTTATGTATCTCATCAGTGCGATTAGAAACATAAACAGGTAACACTTTCATGAAAGCGCTATTTGACTGTCGCTCCAGACATAGACGTTATTAATCTGTAGTATGTCTGCATAAGCATCCAGTGTAAACTTTATTAGACGAGCAGACAGAAGCAATGCAGTAAGTTCTAATTTAAGAACTGCAATCTTCTTTATAGGGGCTACTTTGGCCTTCGTTATAGCCAGTGTCGCTTCACTACCATTGCATATGTATATGGCAGTACCATACGCACTATTACTAGCATCAGAAAAGGCATGTAGATCCACCTGTTGACCACTAATAACCTGACGAGTAAGTTGGACCTTGCAACATGTGGAAAGGTCCGACCGAATCAACCGCCAAGTATCTTGTAACTCAGTCGGGAGGGGCGTGTCCCAATCTAGTTTTAGCCGCCACAGTTGCTGCAAAAACATACGAGCACGGATAGTTACAGGCAGCAAAAAACCTAGGGGATCAAACAACCTCGCTGACAAGCTTAAGCAGTTTCGCTTGGTCATAACCTCACTGCCGCATGGGGTGTGAAAGAAGGATATACAATCTGTGGTAGTGTCCCATTTGTGGCCTAAAAACTTCACCTCACTATTCTCAGTAGCTACACCGTCAGAAGCAAATTGACCTTTCAAAAGATCACTATTAGTGGCCCATTCTCTTAAGTATAAATGAGCCTTGGCAAATATATCGCAGATCTCCCAGCATCTCTGGAGCAATAAATCTTCATTGTCTCCAGTGCCTTGAAGATTGTCCACATAGATCCCCTGCTTGATCTCATTCTTGAAGTCAGGATCTAGTCCAGCCTCCTCAAGATATCGCAAGATAGTAGCGTTGAGAAGGAACTGGGAACAGGTCGCCCCGAATAAGACGACTCTGAACCTGTAGACCAGATACTCTGAATCTAGATCCATTGGGTCCCGTGGTCATAAAAATCTTGTCGAGTCCCTGTCTTCACGATGGAGTTGAAGCATCAGGAAGGCCTTCTCAATATCGGCGACCCATGCAAACTTATGACATCTGAAGCGCAACATAATTTGCGCGAGATCAAAGACCAGGGACGGACCCGTGTACAGACAATCATTCAGGCTATAGGAGCGATCACTGGATTTAGCAGAGCAGTCATACACAATACGAACAGGAGTGGTGGAACTGCCCTTTTTAATCCCATGGTGAGCAAGGTAATGGATGTTATCCCCATACTCACTGAGATCTACTCTCTCCACAAATCCACGTTGTACCTGCTCGTTTAAAACTGCCGCATAAGTCTCGCAATAATTTGGATCCTTGACAAACTGCTTCTGAAAGCCACGTAACCTACCAAGTGCTAGATGGAAATTAGTAGGTAATTTATTCTTGTTATCATTCCAAGGGAGCCTTACCACATACTGACCCCTGCCAGAGTCATACGTTACAGTCTCTTCATACGAGCTTAACGCTAGCTTGGACTCCCGATCAAGTTCATGTGGGTCAATTCCAATATTGTCCAAGTCCCATAGCTTATCTATATCAGTACATGTATTATCAGGCACATTTGGCCTAATATATTTATCTATGGGGCTTACTGCTACCTTGAGGACCGTAACCACCTCCACCTGTTTATCTTGAGAGGAAGTGGCATAGGATCCAGAAATGGCATACCCTTGGATCGTGGGGAGCATTATTAGCTTATCTACCCGCCGATATCCAGGGTGAACCAGGTCGTAGTAATAATCAGCTCCGACCAGTAGCATAATACCATTGTTAGCAGAGAGTTGATCATCAGCCATTTTATAACCCTTGCTTCTGAGATATTTCAAATGTGGTTGAATCTCTGATGCTATATAGAAACTAGGTAGTGTGTCGACCACAACAGCCTTGATGGGACAGACCTTTCTTCTATAAACATAGGAAATCTCCACTATATCATAGTCACTGTAATCTACTTCACCAGTGAAACCATGGAGACGCAAATTCTCTTGACCCTTGCTGGTACACTTGAGCTGGGGTAATGATGACCGCAGAACGAATGACCTCTGTGAGCACTGGTCAAGTAAGGTGCGCGTCATTATAGGATTATTATTACTCCCCACTACTGGCAGCATCATAGTAGGAAGCAATTGACATTCTCGAGAAGCAATGGACATGGCAGATACTTTATCACCCTCGCTCTTACCTTTCTCATGTGACTCTTTGGGGGTTCTCCCCTTTTCTTTGCCGTCGTGCCGATCAGACTGGGTGCAAAGGGAAAACCAATGTTTCCCCTTGCAATACTTACAAGGTTTGATGTAGGAATTGGTGCAAGTACCGTTGAAGTGGTCTCTTGCCAGACAGCTGGTACATAACTTAAGCGATTTAGCCTTGCCAATCTTCTGTGTAGCCTTAGGATACTTAGGACACTGGTACCACAGATGACCGTGGACACTGCACAACTTGCAACCTAATGATATTGGCCTTTTCTGTTTAGGAGAAATCTGTACCGGGAAAGCTGCAGTAGATGGCGACATCTCCACTTGTCGGTAGTGTCCAGTACTCTCCATATTGAAGACTTCAGTCTGGTACACCTGCACCAACGCTTCCAAGTTTAGTAGAGAGTCGCTTAGTTGTCGTCTTACGATTTCCTAGGGGAGAGGGTATCTTGTTCAAGATATTTACACTAAATATCTCCTCCTTGGTGATGGCCATTGTCTCCATAGATCGGAGGAGGCTCTCAAAGGAGGCATAGTACTCCTTTAGGTCCATCACATCATAGGATGGAGGATCTAGAGTGAAGAATTTAGTCATTAATGCAGTCTTGATGACTTCCTCTCTCCCGTAAGTTCTCTTCAGCAACTCCACTGCAGACTCGTAGCTTGTAGCTTCTAGCTTGTACCCATCGATCAACTTCAATGCCTCCCCTTTCAATTGGCCACGGAGATATGTGAACCTTTGGATGGATGTGAGTGTTTTATTCTGATGGACGGAACACTCAAAGATATCCCAAAATCCAGTCCAGGTAGCCGAATCCCCGGAAAAGGTAGGCAAAGTAAGCTTCGGCAGGTTAAAGCCAGTCGCCTTTGGTGTACCGGTATCCTTAACAGGGGTTGTTTCTTGTGTGGAAGATAGTCTGGCTAAGGCTGTATTAACGTCTTCAAAGTACTCAAGATCTGCTGACATATTTTCTTCTTCCACATCGTCAGTAATTGTCAATAAACCATATACCTGCTGAGCATAACTATCATAAGTGGCTAGCGATTTAGTTACAGTAGCAAATTTACCCTTAATTTGATCAGCCATGGCACTTAATAAAAATTCATCAAGATCTCTTAAACACCTATTTAAACTTCCCTTCATCCCTCCCTTAAGAATCTTAAGTTTCTTTAAATCTGTCATCGTTAAGGTCTGAATCTAAGCTATTGACTCTCTAAACTATAAAGGAAACTAGTTACACAAATTAATTTAAATTAAAAAATGTGGCAATAGCATTGCCACTCCCAATTTGGAAACGGTCATTAGGCTACTTGTTATGCCCTGTTTTTTCTACAGGTTTAACTTGGGTAATGTGAGTTCTAATTGACTGGGTATATAAGGCTGCATGCACAATACAAGATATGAGGAATAGAGAACACAAAGAAACACATGGTAACAAGTTACACGATCACGTTTATTTATATACCACTGCAGAATACTCGTGCAAGACAATATAATAGAATCGAACAACACTAGCATAAGTGGATCTGGATGGAGCCTAGTCTCCCACTTCCAACGTTCAGGTATTAATCGTGTGATCACTGGCTTAATTAGCAAGTTTTATTTTACTGGAAGACCTCAATATATTCATGTAATTCAATTTCACTGATTTGATCTCTTACTGGCTGGTCGCGTGCCCAAGTAGCAGCTCACAGTTAGGATTAGACACGCGTATATTGTAGAACACGGAAATCTCTAGTCACCTCATGGGGGTACTGATCTAAGTTTTATATTCTTATGGCAGAAATACGTAGAACACAAATCAGTGGGCGAACGTTAGATATCACTAGAGTTTTAATATCTGAATAAGGTAATTACGAGAGTCAATGTCGCCTGTTAATTAATGAGCACTGATCGCTTAGTACATCCCAAATGGAATGGTTAAATATGAGTTACACTGGGCAAGGTTTTAACCACTTTATAGAAAGTTAATAAGTGAGTGTCAAACTAGTACTATAACACTTAGTACTAGCAACATGAATCTTGAATAGTATTTGTAGATCTGGTCCTAGTTATCTTGCTTCCGGTGATGTTGGGGGCTAACGACTGGTTCCGCGGCCATCCAGGGGGTCCATATGTGTGAAGTTCTCAAATACGTGGGCAGATCCTTCTATCCAAATCTGCCACGGAGTCTGCCGGCTCTGGAATCTCTCAACTCCGGAACAACACAAGGGCAGAGCTAGAGGTTAACTGCAGGGTAGTGACCCCTGGTTGGTGTCTAGCTTTCAACTGATTTGACTGGGGGCGGGAGCTAGGTTTATAGGCTCGGTTCTGGACCCTGTAGACAGTAGGGATCTCGAGTCTTATGGACTTATTTGAGCTCTCAATAGATATGGGGACTAGGTAAGATGGTATTTACTGTTGTGGCACATGGCTATAGGAAGCCTTTATATTTTCATATAACTGAGCCTTAGTAAGAGGTACTATTTTGGCTATACTGGAAGTATTTAGGGGAGAGAGACTGGATCTACTTTGCGAGGAGGATGGGGACAGCTGTGATAGGAGCGTCTCTCTTAGATTGTTCAATCTTCATTCTATGGTATAGCTGAGGTGCTAATTTAGTGATCAGAGTATGCAAGAAAGGTAAATGGTTTATTGTGAGTTAATAGAGGTTAGTAAAGGTGTTAGTCATGCATGGTTAGTTCATTGATAGAAAGAATTCCTGTGCTACCTGGCAGTGACTCAGAAGTCAAAACAGGGGCCAGGTATACCTCCGCGGGGGTGGAGGTCTCCCTCCTCGGGTGGGCAAAAAGGGGGAGCTGGGCGCCCTCTCTCTGTGATAGTCGTCCGGCGGCTGTGGCTAGGGGCTTGCCATATCACCAGTGTTTGTAATAACCCTCTGTGTATGAGACACATGTGGGTGTCCTTAATACCAAAACCGAAGGTGCCTTTGCTAGCTGGTTTTACTCGGCTGGTTGTTAATTGTAGGGTTTGCTGGATGTGGTGGAGACGGGGTTGCTAACTCTGCCACATTTATCTGGAAGTATGGCAATAGAAGTTAGTTACTGGTGAGGTGGCTAGCCTCGCACCGACGACCATTGGGTGCAGGGTTGTGAATGGGTTGTAAGAGAATAGATGGCATGCAAGGGGCTAGTAAAGTTCTAATGTTGTTCTGGCCTACTAAGTGAAGGTAGGCTGGATAGGAGTATATATATAAAAGGTTGGAGAGCGTTAGCAACGGACAATTCAAGGATCTTCAAGAGGTATGAGAGAGAGGCTAGGTCAGACAAGAGTCGAGAAGCGCGGGTGTCTTAATGAAAGGGGGAGGAGTTCAGGGGGGCTATAGGGGAATTTGACCCTAAGGTCTCTGGGCGTGGGGGTGGCATTAGGCTGCAGTTGATATGGGAGTTTGAAAAGGCAGTGGAGTACGTTAGCCAAATGCTACCGGGGAATGCAACTATGGGGTGGTATATGAGTCTGGAAAAGATAGAGTTATGTGATCAGTCCGAGGGGTTATGGATACTATTAGTTGGCCCTGGGAACTGTGTTTTCTATGAAATATAAATATACCAACAACAGCGGCAGTTCGTAGGGGTACTTAGTTATTGTTTCGGGGTACTTATGACAGATACTGGTAACAAGGTTATCTTATACAATCTCTGGTTGGGGTAAGAGGTGTATGACACGAAGTAAATTGGCGTAGTGTGGACTGTGGATACGAAGGAGGCAAGGGGAAGACGTATGACAATTGTGGAAAAGTAAATGGAAAAAGGTGAACACAATGGCGGATAAAAATACTTAACCTAAGGATTGAATACATAGATTTATGGGGCGATGGGTCTTCAGAAGCTTAGTCTGGCAAGACAAGATGTTAGGGAATGTTAATATTAATACTTAAACTAAGGATTGCATACATCGATGAACGACGACATTATAGTCGTCGTCCTAATAAGGTGATGAAACCTGGTTGATCTGTACTTGGCACAATACGACACAAGGACAGTGCCGCTATGTCGTATCAATACTGGTGGCAGTTAATATTATAGAGACACTTAGTTACTAGAGGAACAATGCAAGGGGGCGACTGAGCACGGGTTACATATATCTATACTCGTCATGGGAAATGATATATGAGGTCTAGGGACAGGCGTGGGTGTTTTAACTTCTAAGATATAAAACATCTACTTCTCGGATGTAAGAACATACATAGATATAATTATGGCTGTCTGATGTGTTGGCATTGGCTCAACATAGGGACAGGGCATGGGTGTTTTTAATATGAATGTATATTCCTGTTCATCATCTTTGTAGTTAAGAGTGTAGGACACGAAGGGGTAGTGTACGTGAGGTGTGGAAAAATGGTCAGTTTAGAAGGGGTATCTAGGTGCGGCCTGGAGCTGCTTAGCCCTGCGGGCTTGGGCCTGTCTGAATTGGCTGGCTCGGTCAGCTGGTCCTTTCGTTCTGTGGACCTTTCCTTTGGGTGTTTCTGTGTGGTGTTCGTTCGTGGCTTCTGTGGTGGGCTTCTCGTTCTGGGGCATTTTACTACTAGTTGCAGTAGGATGAATTAATTGAGCAAATTGACAAATAGCAGGAACAAACTAGGGCTAGAGAAAGAAGGGTAAATGAAAAGAACTGACTAGTAATAAGTATTAGGCCTAGCCCAGCTGCCCATCCCACAATCATGAGGTCTGTTGGCTGTCAATCGCTTAGGAATCAACAGAGACCGAACCCCATGACCGTAATTAGGAAACTAGGCTATAAAATTTAATTAAATGAGTCACATGAGAACCCTCCCCACTGGCAAAATGAAGAAAAGAGTCCCATAATGACAAAACACAATGAACACCACAGGCCCACCACCATAGCGAAATGAACAGCTACCACAGACACCTGCAGGCCTAGCCTGCCTAGCCTAGCCTAGCCTAGCCTACGAGCGTGAAATCGTGCCCGACGAAATTACCCCTACCCCAATGGCCCAATCTCCAGCCCAGCTAACCCACCAAAAAACGCCAAGGATCACACACCCAAAAAACCCTGGAAACTAGCCCCCAAAAAGATAGGGACGGCGCCTAAACGGGAAAAAAACACGAGGGAAGAAGCCGGGTCTATACTAGGGAAACGGCAGTCGGCCCAACAACGCGCGAGGCGGCAGCCATTTGTAAGCCCACAAGCGGCAAGGAAGTAAACAAAACGCTTAAGGCAATATAATAAGCACAAGGGCACGAAGGACCACTATTTGTCGGGAATTTAGATAAAGAGGTTAAATTGCATATCACTGGTACATGAAGTATCCCAACAAATAGTTATAATATAATTACCAATGAGGTATTTCGATGGGTGTAATCCAGTCCCCCACACACGGCTAATTCAATTGCATGACATGTAGGAATGTTCACATAATACAATATCGATACAATGAACTTAGCTTGGAGGACTGGTGATGTAGGACTGTTGTTATAGATTAGTATTTGTAGCACATGGTGAACTGTGGGTTGAGTCAGAGCCGGGGGGGAAGATGTTGGCTGTATGGTGTTGATGGAGAGACTAAAGGGCCGGCGTCCGATCGCTTCGCGAAATTACATATGGCTGCCTGCTCATAATAATTATAACCCATAACTTGGTTTCATGATACATCTAGAGCTGTAGATATTTATACATTACAGTTAATATTTAACCTATACTTAAGAATAAACTACAATACACAAAGAACCAGCCGAAATCGTACAAGCGATACGATACCGCCAAATTCAAATGTCCTATTGGACCTAAACCTGTCGGGATCATTACCCTATTCCTGACACTTATTGCCATTGCATCACCAAGCACAACCCTCCACCTCACCACTCCAAATTGACCCCTTTGCAACAACTACAGAACACCCTGAGCACCGCCCAAAATTGCCAAGACACTAAACACGACAACGCCCTTGATCAGAACCCCTTCGCCATTCACGATGCCGTGATGGTGGCCAAGCTTCCGGTCATCAATAAATTAGGCCCGAGATATGTCGGACCTTATACCGTCACCCAAATCCCAAATGCCTACCAAACCACCATTAATTATCACGGCGAGACGCGCACCTACCGAAATAGGTTTGTTAGAATTTTCAAACCCTAACTAACGAAGATAGTATTCCCCCTACCATCCCTGACTCCGAGCTAGCAGCCCCCTGCACTCACCCGCCTCCTTTCTTCAATCCCACACCCCCAACCGAAATTCCAATAAAACCAAAACCTCCTACAAACTTTCCCTACTTTTCACCAAACTCCTCCCCCCTCCGCATTGTCCCCAGAAGTAACACTCCCCCCTACCGTACCTGTATCTTCCACCTCGGACAACAAATCCCAACAAACAAAAAACACACCTCACAAACCACCAACCGTTACAAACTACGTCCACGTGTGTCCTCCAAAACCTACCCTGCAAAACCACATCTAACCAAACGCTTGCGAAAACCACTCCCCCCATCACCACACTCCTCCTCACCCTCACCTTCTACCTCAACCCGAAAACCCCCACCTACCCACCAATGCCCCTGCCCTCCCCGCCCATCTCAAAGGAAAGAAAACCCCACCCCTTCCATCGGAAAACCTCTGGTTGCCTCGCAAACCGCATCCCCCCTCACTCCACCCCCAGCCCACAACCGAACTCCTCCGAATCCACCTCCCCCATGTCCTCTATACCCGACCCACCAAACCCCGCCAACATCTTAGATCATGATTATACCCTCAGAAATCCAACAACCGGCATACAAAAAAAAAAAAAAAACAGCTCCTCCATAATGAACACCAACTTAACCCCATTTCCCTACCAATTCGACTTGCCCCCCCCCAAAAAAAAAAATGCCCCCTTTCCTTCCACCATCCCCCCCTCTACAAGTAAACACCACAGCACACCTACCTCATCAACAACAAATACGGCAACTAACACCCCCCCCCCCCCCACCTCACAATCCCACTCCAAAACCACCCCGATACAGGACATCATCCAGTGATTCAAGCCCCAAAATAAAAAACCGCCCCTCCATACGAACTGCATCAGGACGTTTAGTCACCCGACCTGTCCGGTTTTCTCCTATCCGCAAAATTAAAACAGAAAAACCCACAACATCTCCAACAATCCACACAACACACACCCATACTCAGAATCGCCCCTATTTTCCCCCACCACCCCCACCGACACAACACTCAGCCACCTGGTACCTCTACAGCCGCAGGGAGGTATAACCTGCCCACACAACCTACCCCTAACGTCACTCGCTACCCGGACCCCACTGTCTTCACAACGACCTCTGCCACCATACCTGACCAACCAGCCACCATAATGTCCACAACACCCTTCATAAAACGAGTCAAAATGCATACGGACTCAGGGACAAATGGTCCGCATGCAAGCCCACCACGAAGCCCTCACAGCAGCCTTAATAAACACCACAACAACCTTCCTTCAGGTCACCATCGACCCCCACAAGACCCCGGACACCCGCTCCATCAATTGGTGGGAACTCCTCCATACACTACCCATAACCCACCACCAAGGAGCCTCTCTCTCCTTCACCCTTGAGGCTCGAGGACGAGCCTACGACGAAGGGGAGGGAAGTAAAATACCCCCAAAAGGGAATTCCCCCATCAACCTCCCGACCAACAACCCAGTAGCAATTCCGCAAGAACCAGAGCGAAAGCCAGCCGGGACGAAAGGACCCAACAGCCAGAGGAGAAAGTGGGACGCACCCGCAAGATCAAAGGGAGCCGCCAACCCTGTCAGTCACCGGAGGACCAGGGGACCGACATGGCCGGAAAGAAAAAGGCCCCAAAGGCACGTCGGCCAAAATTGGGGGATCCCCAACCTTTTTAACATCCACGACACCCACATACCACACACATCACTATACTAAGGAAATCATAATTATAATTCTAACAGTGTCAGATATTCCCAACCCTTTTAACCTCCACGACACCCACATACCACACCCATAACTATACTAAGGTAAAATTATATAATTCTAATAGTGTCAAGTATGACCCCCCAGTTGGGCTACCGACAAACCAGCTAACCACAACTCTCTATACACCCAAGAACCCTATGCCAGTTATTGTAGTAATTTATGCCTGTTTATTCGGATCAGTTCATTACAAGCAAATCTGCATACGATCATCAGGAGAGATGCAGGAAAGATACTTAGTATCCCTCCCCATGACGAGTATAGATATATGTACCCCCATGCCCAGTGTGACGCCTGCAGCTTAGCAGAACGCCACGTCGGCTCAGCCGCTCGCTAGGCCACTCGCTAACACTCGCCAGGGCAATGTATTTGGCTACAGTCTATCTACAATGTTGTTCTTTCTTTCATAGTGTTCGTGTTGTTACAGACAGTCCCGTGGTGGTCTTTATTTTCGTCTGTGACAACGGGAAGCATTTTATATCATGAGTAGAACATAAGATGCATTGTATATAGTTAAGGAGAGAGAATAATATAGGCAGTGGGGTGGTAGTGTGTGTGTGCGTATACATGTGCTGCCTCCCCCTCGCTCGTAGGCTCGCGCGCGTGCCTTCCCATGCCTCTTGATTGGCTGGTGGTTCCTGGCGCTTTCTGCAGCCCTGATGCCTGGTGACGTAGCGGCCTGTGATTGGCTGACCACCATGCCTTTGTGTGTGATCCTGGGGGTCCCGAGGAGCTACTCTCTTCAGAGCTTGCCTGACCAGCATACCCTTCACACCTTCCTTACCACCTGTCCCCGACTTCTACCTATAGAGCACTTTCTCTGTCTCTCAACTTCTTACCTCTCATTCTTCCACTCTATTTAACATCATAACTCCCCTTTGGTTCTGTACGATTTCATATATCGGCCATCGTATTATATGCTGAAGCTCTCAGATATTACATGTTTAGTTAGGCATTTTGGAGGGGTTACCATTTTGTCTGTAGAGGTTCGACACACTCACGGTGTCTCCCTACCTATTCCTTGGCTGTCTGCTGGGCTATTTAATGCTAGACTGGGGTAAGGCTACTTGTGTTGTGATTTCCGATGTGTACCAGGTTTTGTTGAACCTGTACAATCGCAACGGAGACGTGGGAAGCCTAGGTGGTCTTTCTGACTGTGTACCTTGTGAGTTTAGCACTGTGTTGCGAGTGAGGGCTTTTGCCTCTGCCACCCAACACTGTGCTAACTCGTTTTGCTTTGACTTTGAGAGGGTCGCCAGGAGAGAACCAGATACTAGCGATCTGGATCTCTCAAGAGAGCACCCCGTCATTTAACGTAATTTGACCGTACAGTCTTAAGGACCTCGCTAGGCTACGAGCCGCTTGCTCAGCCATTGTTTCCTAGCCTACTACATCCCAGCTAGACTTTATTCGCCTAGCAGACACCCGATCAAGATTATAAACTCTTGTTATGTATGCAGCATTTTTGTTCACGTTGATTGTAAGCCTTGGTTGTTGTTGAGTTGCACAACCCGAGCAGGCTTTTTGAGTTGCCTGACGAAGTACTTCTTTTGTTGTTGGAGATAATACTATTGTGCATTTATCGTTATTCCCGTGTCAGTTAACACTGTCTGTCCCTACACTTTTCATATCTTGTTCCTGCTTTATATAACATTCAAAATCCGATTCGATCATCTTAAGCAGCATCAGACTTTCTTCAGAAGATTCCTGCTTGATGCTTTAGGATTTTCATTCACTTTCTTTAATATAGGAGTGACAGTTTATTATTGTTTAGAGTAACTTTAATCATACCTTCTTTTTGTTTGCATTAAATCATTGCAGTGATTTAATTAAGATCTCTATCTTTTCCTTGTATACCTTATTAACGTAATTGTATGTTGTTGTGATCAGGCTGTATCAGAGATCATCAGCCTGTAGTAGTAGTGCATTTATACCGAGTTATAGGATACCCCGCTATCGCAGATTTAACTCTGGAGGGTATAGGTGTTTTTGTCTATCTATCTATCTATTGCCTGACGCCGTGATCCCCGAAGGGGTGGCCACGAACGAACTGCCCCCATGCACCTCTGTCCCCAGTCAGTCGATGCCCCTCCCCCCAACCAGCACCGCCTTCGTTCATGTAGTTCCTCACTCCATCCTTCCACCTCATATTCGGTCTCCTCTCCCCCTCTGTCCCTCCACCTCGCTCTCGTACACCCTCTTAGTCATTCTCTCGCTTTCCATACGTTCCATATGGCCGAACCATCTCAAGTTGTTCCTTTTCACACTTTCCAGCACATCTACCTCCACACCACACCTCCTTCTTACTTCCTCATTAGTCTGTCTATCCCTCCATGTAACTCCGCACGCACTCCTTAAGTAATTCATTTCCACTGCTCTCACTCTTGGTCTGAGTCTCTCAACCAACGTCCATGCTTCGCTTCCGTAAGTCAGTGTCGGGATTACCACACTGTCATGCAAGGACTTCTTCACTTCCATACTGACCACCCTATTTCTTGTTACTGCTTTTAGCGTTCCTACAACCCTCTTCCCCTGTTGTACCCTCTCCCGCACCTCTTCATCCATAGTCCCATCTTTACTCAACACACTGCCCAGATACTTAAAAGAGTTGACGATCTCCATAGCCTGACCGTTCAGCTTCACCTCACACTCTGTGACTTCACCCCTTTCGAAGACCATAACCTTGCTCTTCCCCGTATTTACCTTCAAATTCCGTTTTTCGCACACTGTTCCAAACTCATTTACCAGACCCTGCAACTCCCATTCATTATCACTCATCAGAACTGTATCATCCGCAAACAGCAGTATAGGTAGCTTCCACTCAATTCCCTCCCTTTTCAGCGATACACCAACATCCACTGCTCTTGATAGTATTTCTTTCATAACTCCATCCATATATACAGTAAACAACCACGGGGACATCACACACCCCTGTTTCAAACCAACATTCAGGTCAAAGAACTCGCTCTGCTCACTCTCCACACGTACTGCCGCCTTTGCACCCTCATACATGCTCTTCACTGCTTTCAGCAACTTGCCCTCTACTCCGTATATTCTAAGTACTTTCCACAAACCTTCTCTATCCACTCTGTCATAGGCCTTCTCCAAGTCCATAAAGGCAACATACACCTTTTGTTTCTTCTCCAGATACTTCTCCACAACACAATTCAGGGTAAACATCTGATCTACACATCCTCTTCCCTTCCTAAAACCTCCCTGCTCGTCGCCTATCCATTTCTCCGTTCTCACTCTCACTCTCTCAATCACTACCCTACTGTATACCTTCCCTACTACGCTTAGAAGACATATTCCTCGGTGGTTACCACACACTCCTCTTTCCCCTTTGCCCTTATATAGGGGGACTATTATGCCAGTCTTCCAGTCATCGGGTGCACTCCCCTTCTCCCATGCTAGTTTGCACATTTTCCATACCCATTCTATCACTATCTCACCACCATACCTCAACATTTCCCCACACACTCCATCTGTTCCTGGTGCTTTCCCCAACTTCACTCTTTTCATGGCTTCCCACACTTCTGACCTCCTGATCCCCACCTCCTCCTCCACTACTTCTCTTCTTCTCCCTCCCATACCATATCCAGCTATGTTTGCTGGCTCTTCATTCCTTTCATTTAGCAACTCACTGAAGTACCTTTCGACTCTCTCTTGCTTCTCGGCTAGCATTCTCCCATTCTTATCTTTCACACCCTTACTGTTTCCCTTGCTACCTTCCCTAACTTTCTTGACTTCTTTCCAGAACAGTTTCTTACTCTCCCTCCATTTTACACTCAGATTCCTTCCAAATTCCTCATCTACTCTTCTCTTACTTTCCTTCACTACTCTCTTCACCACCCTCTTACTCTCCACGTACCTCGCTCGTTTCTGTCTCTCGGAATCTTCATTCCCTCTACTACCCAACCACTCTCTATATGCTTTCTTCTTTTCTTCCACAGCTATTCTTACCTCTTCTGTCCACCATGCTGTACCTTTCACTCCCCTCCCTCTTCTCCTCACTCCACACACCTCCTCACATGCTGCACAGATCTCATCCTTAAACACCTTGCTCATCTCCTCCACTTCCTCCATAACTTCCAGGTCGAACCCACCTAGTCGTCTTTCCACTGCTCTCCTGTACTCCTCCCTGACTTCCTCCTCCTGCAACCTCTCCACCCTCCTCACCATTCCACCCTCCTCTCGCCTCCCTCCCGCTCTCCTCACCCACTTCTTTTGTATCCTAACCTTAGCTACCACTACATAATGATTAGACAGACCCCCTCCAATACCCCTATACACCCTAGCATCCATCACAGATTTCTTCATTCGTTCATCCACACATACATAATCAATCAATGACTTTCGTTCCACCACTGTCTTATCCTTCATCGTCAACATCCGTTTCCACGTGTACCTATGGATCATTCTGTGTCGGAAGAAGGTGTTGGCTATCCACAGCCTCCTCCCCACACATACGTCCACAAGTGCACTACCATTCCCATTCACCTCTGATGGTACCCCCCACCCTCCCACCACTCCCTCAACTTTCCTATCACCCACCTTACCATTCATATCCCCAATCAGAAATATTCTTTCGTTCTTGTCAAACTTCTCCAGGCACGCCTCCACATTCATCCAGAACTCCTCTTTCTTTCTTTCAAGTATATCCTCTGTCGGGGCATACACGCATACAATCACCCACGTTTGTATTCCTACTTTCATTCTCACCCACACAATCCTTGAACCCACAGACCCATACTCTCTTACACATTCCTTCCATTTGCTACTTACAAACAAACATGCACCTTCTCTCGCTGTTCCTTCACTCACTCCAGCACACACACCCATTCCACATTCCCATTCTCTCACATCTGAACCTTTCCATTTGGTCTCTGTCATTCCACATACATCCAGCCTGGCATTCACTAACACTTCCAGAACCTCTCTCTCTTTTGTGCCATCATTCATGCCACTAACATTCCACGTAGCCATTCTTAGAATGTCCGAAGGCATGTCCTTAGTCGGTCGTGGTCCGTCAACGTTGGTTCCGTCCGCATCCGAGGCTGTTCGTTCGTTTTTTTTTGCTTAGATATTTTTTCCGGGTGGGGGTCGCAAGCCCACCGACCCAACCTCTTTAGTCGCCTCTTACGACACGCAGAAGGCACGTGGGGCATATTCTATTCCCTAACCCCCAGGGGGAATATGTAATATGTTCTTTAACCTGACAAGCGCTAAATAGACCTAGGGGCTAGGGTAGTTATTTGTGTATTTCTAGCCTTGGATTCTGACAGAATTCGTTATATTTACAATATAGAGCATTATTTGTTTTCGGTATGCTTTTATTTTACATATATGATGTATATATGAACCTTCAAGAGTGCTAAAATAAGTGGGAAAAGCATTTGGGTGGTGAAAAACGAAGATATTGGCCACCCGGTCGTAATGTCAGGCGAGAGAGAGCTGCAGGCAACCCTCCTCTCTCGCTGTCTGTGAGGTAACTGAGACGAGCGGGGCGGTGTGGGCTGGTGTCTGGGTGTTACATATCGATCTTTTCTGCAACCCACTTGTGCTACATTATCGCGGGAGAGAAAAATAACCGATAAATGATGATAATAAGAGGGAAAATAGGTGATAATTGAGGAGGGGAGGGAGGGGGGAATAAGGTGGGGAAGGAGGGGAGGGGGGTGGGTGAGATTTACATGGATGAGTACTGGAGGGGAATTATCTCACCTAGAGACAATTTTTTTTTTTTTGATAGGCCCTTTTTTTTTTTGGAAAGCTTTTTTTATGGTCTTGCTTCCGTGAGGCCTATCGCGTTCCCTATAGGAAGCCTTCCGTGAGGCCTATCGCGCTTGCCGGGTTAAATATGATGTATCGTATGTTACACCAAGGATTTTGTGTGTGTGTGTTATAAGGATGTTGTTTAAGGTGAGGTGAGGGATGTGACTATGTACTGCTGTCCAGTTTGTAAGTTGGGTCGTTGTAGATTTGGCTGGGGCTAATTTGAGTCTGTTTGCGGTGAACCAGTCGTGTAGTGTGTTGAGGTCCAGTTGGAGTTGTTGGGGAACATCAACAACAACAACAACTCTGAAGTCACTACTAAATATTAGGTTTTCCTCTCTTCCCTTCAGGTTGTCAAACCTGTATTCAGATCGCCAGTATGGCTTCCTTCTTACTGGTGATCTACTTTCCTACCTTATTAACTCTTGGTCATCCTCTCTTCGGGACTTGGGTGAGACTTTTTTCTATTGCGCTAGACATTTTGATAGAGTGTGGCACAAATAATTTATTTCCAAACTACCCTCTTTTGGCTTCTAGCACTCTATCTGTTCATGTATCGCTAATTTCCTTTCTGGCCGTTCCACAGCTGCGGTTTTGGATGGCCATCGTTCACTTCCTCAACCTATCAACTCTCAGGGTTCTGTTCAATCCCCAGTCCTATTTCAAATTTTCATTAATGATCTTCTCAATTGGACCTCTAGTTCTATCCACTCATATGCTGGTGACTCTACACTACATGGCATCCTCTCTGACTCAGACTCTTTCAATTTCACCCCTATTCGTCACTTCCTGAGAGCGATAAATTTATACAATGACATATAACTGCTGACATATACGTGACTTTAAACTCTGTACCACCTCCTCCACCACTAGCCTTGAGAGGGCCTAGGCCCAGTGGGCTAGTATAAAATAAAAGCATCGTCAACAACACTATTCAAGTAATTTTCCTCAACCTCCCTCCTTAAAGTCACTTCTAAACTCACATGATAAGGCGATGGCACGCCTATTATTGAAAGATCCTCTGATCTTTCAATAATTTCTGACTGGGTCAGAGAAAATCTTGTTACTTTCAATGCTTCCAAAACCCAATTTCTCCATCTGTCTACCCATCACAATCTCACACACGACTATCCCATATTCTTCAACAACACACAAATCCACACCTCATCTTCTCTCAATATCCTTGGTGTGTCTTTTTCTTCTAATTTTTTCTGGAAAGACCATATCACCAGACAGGTCGGGAGAGAGTTATCCTGAACAGGATTCGAACCCACTCACTCCAGGTATTTTTTGAAGAGTTGGGCACCGTATCCACTCAACCATGAGCAGATGGTCGAGTGGATACCATACCATCGCTCTTGTTAAAGCAGCTTCCCAGAGGTTGGGTGTGCTCATTCATCTCAGTGGGTTCTTTACCCCCACACAGCTTCTTGCTTTGTACAGGGGCACCGTGGGCCAATGTATCAAGTACTGTATTCTTCAAATGTGTGGGGAGGTCCCCCCCATACTGCACTTCTTCAAAGGGTAGAGTCCAAAGCATTGTCTTATCAACCCACCCCCTTTTACCAATTTCATACAATCTCTTTCTCGGAATGAAAGTTAAAAGTGCAATGTATAAAGGGATTGTTGTATTAACAGTGATATATGGGGCTGAGCACTGGGCTCTGAAGGCAAACGAGAGAAGAAAGCTGGATGTGATGGAGATGAGCAGCTTGAGGAGTATGTGTGGAGTGACTCGTAGAGACAGATTGAGGAATGAAGAGCTACGTAGGAGTGGGGCAGCAAGAACATTTGTCGGCCAGAGTGGACAGAAGGGGGCTGAGCTGGTATGGTCATGTTGAATGAATGGAAGATGAAAGGCTTACAAAGAGGATATGTGAGTCAGATACAAGGGGAGGTAGAGGGGTAGGAAGACCTCCATTGAGATGGAGAGACTGTGTAGGACAAGTGTTGGAAGATAGAGGAATGACTATAGATCAGGCAAGAGAAGTGGTAATAAATAGGAATGAATGCAGAATGCTAGTGGATAGATGAGTGTAAATGCAGCCGTTTGGGAGAGAGGGTCATGCGCCAGTTGGACTAGATAATAGTCCGTCAGGCGCCTGGCCCGAGGAGCCGGTAGTAATGAAGGGTACGCCTGGAAGCATGGTGGGTGGGCTTGTGGTGGCACAGCTTCACTGCATGTCTGCCTGCGGAAATCGGAGCCTCTCCGGGAGATCTGGGACCTGGAAATCTAGCTGGGGACCCCAAATGGGCCTGGGTCTCTGGGTATTTCTCCTGGACGACCTAGATGTGTGTGTTGTTGTATTTTGCTTTGTTTTTCTGCTGTGTTGTTATGTTCATATTCGGGCTCTGTCTCGAGCCCGCATCATCAGCATCACACGACTTAATCCCACGTCTTTCTATGTCTACCCCTCTGTTAGTTATGATCTACAGTTATGAGCATAATGATGAACAGGTACCCATCTGAAACTGTATGAAACCCAAACAAAAAAATACAATGCTTTATATCCCTGATATTGTACTTTAGAATTTGACTTAAAAGATTCAAGTGAATGTACACATGTTATTGTTGTTGTTGTTGTTGTTGTTGTTGTTGTTGTTCCCCAAGCTGCCTGGCCGAACAGCCCCAAGCAATTCCAAGGTCATAACCGAGCGCCCCCCACAGAACCCTCCCTGCCGACCACAATAAGGCCTGGGTGACCGAAGCCACTCCATGGCGGGGAGCTGAGGAGGGTGCGGAAACGCCCGGGAAACATGTTATTGTTCACGACTACAGTATCATAATAATAAAAGGCATTATTTTATTGATACTCGACACTAATAAGGTACAAAAAAAGTTCTTGTGCAATATTCTTTTACTTTGGTTTAATTGATGTTAATGTTAGGAACAGTATCGTTAACAAATCCATTTTAAATATTTGGTATTCAGTTATACATATACATTTATATAGATAGATAAATAATACCCAGTATATATCATATTTCCAAAATAATAATTATTTTCCTGTTTTTTTAGAGTAGCCATTAGATGAACAGGAGTCCATTCATTATCGTTAAGCCAGATATCAGGAATCCTAACCTCTGTAACTCAAGAAGGGCTAGAGCAAATAAAATGTAAATTTCCACACTTATTCCCGGTCAGATTTAACCTAATTGGTAGAAATATTAGCTCCATTACTCTAGTCATTTTTGGGTTATAGAGGATAGTGGTCATGGTTTTTGGCCTTCTTATAATTAATAGACTAGGTATTTATTAGTGTTGATTTGCTAAACTTGTGGTACCTACAGAGATTCAATCCCCCACCATCCTTAAGCAGCTCCATACTAGAGGCATGAGTTTTAACTCTTTCACTGCAGCACTTACAACTATACATAGATGTATGGTTATGTTTGCCATGGTTTAACAATATTTAAAAGTTATTATTAGACATATGACGCTTTAACATTCATATTTCATCACTAACAACAAGTAAGAAGATGATGCACTAATCTTATATATTTTTTATTGAACCAACCATAAATTGCATGGCCACAGTGAAAGGATTATACCCTTCAATAGATTAGGATCAATTTTATTCTACCTAGCTGTGATTTTATTCAGTTTATAAAGAACCTCTGGGAATTAAACTATACTAATCCTTAGACTTCCACAGGTCCTTCCCAAACTAAATTATGTCATCTAATGATAGCCAGAGCATATTGATAAAAGGTGTCACTGTACAGTACTCAAATGGTTAACCACTGGACAGTAGTGTTAATAAGTAACCACTTTTATCTATACCAATGGTTAAGCTACTCTTTCAATTTAGCAACAAATAATACGAACAGGCATAAACTAAATATAGCATAAACATGTTACATTTGCCATAACCTGGTAAAGGTGCGAGATACATTAGCTGAATGATAGATACACTGATACAACCTAAGTGAACACATACTTTAACTTAAGAATTAGTAGACTTCAATAAATTAATATGCCAAAATAAATATATGTTAATCATCTTTCAATAATATTGTTAAAATTCTTTACTAGGGCATCTAACAATCTGGACATTCTGATGTCCCATAATCTGGCCAACATATTGTTTAAAATATGACATTAATAAAATATTCAGATTAAAAGTGAGAATATATATTGTGAGGCATATATGCGACAAACATGAACACACTGTATTAGATATGGACCTTTATTAAAGTGAATAATGTGCTTTTGAAAAATGTATTATATATTGAGTTATTATAGATAATGTAAGGTGGGATCAATGGGCACAGGAACTACTGTACTCTGAAGTAGGAGGGAAGGGAAGATGCCTGTTTATAGATGATCCTATCCTGTTGGCAGAAAATTTGGAAAAAACTTAAAAATTGGTTACTGACATTGACAGGGTGTGTGAAAGGAAATAAAAGGTCATTATAAGATAATGTTGTTTGAGAAAAATACACAAGCCTTTATACTGAATATAGAGTTGAGAAAGCAAAAGAATATTGTAAAATTAAATAAAGAAATGAGGACCTGGAAGATAGTTTAAAGTATTTGGGAGCTGTACAGTTCAAATGCGGTAAAATGGAGAGCTAGATACAAGAGAGATATTTAGAGGAGAAAGGTGATTGGAGAACTTGCTTGTATTCTGAAAGGAAGAATGGTTGGCCAAGATGTGAAACTGCCACTGATAAAGTGTGCTGCTCCCAACACTTCCCCACATGGAAGTGTGACATGTACAGCTAGTGATAACCTCTTCAAACTATGAATTGAAGAGTCAAGTTATTTCAGAATGACAGCTGTTAGCTAGATAGACTGAATAATATGTGGGAGTGGAGTCTTTTGGAAGAGAAGAGTAAGCTCTGGGCATTAACCATAAACTGCGAAGCTATGGTAGTTCAAACCCTCCCGCCAAGCGAAGGTATTTGGTTCTATTCTGACGAAAATCGTCATAGTACCATAATGATTACTTATCCATATATGCGCCTATTTTGCTTTTATTATGAACATTTAAGAGCAATAAAAGAAGTGGGAATAGCATTTGGGGGGCGAAAAAGGCGTATTATTTCCGCAAGGTCGTATCATGAGGCGAGAGCTGGAGGGGGACATCTATCCACCCTCTCTGAGCTGTAGAGCGACACTGACGGGTCTGAGTAGAAGTCTCTGTGTTGCAAGGATCTCTAGCTGCCTCAGCCGTGTTAAAGAGACTGGGTGAGGGAAATTCGCGCCAAAAATTACCCGATAAAAGTGGGAATAACTAATGAGAGGAAAAATAGCTGATAATTGAGGAGGGGGGGAGGGGGGGTAGCAAGTAATGGAGGGGGATTATCTCGCCTTATCACAAATTGTTTGTTTTGAGCACCACTGGATCTATTAACCTCTTAACTGTGCAGCTATGGTATTTAAATGTGCCAGCAGTGCGAAGGTATTCTGATCCATTCCTCACTAAAATCGTTAATTTACCATATATATAATTAATACTTATCCATATGTGCCTATTTTACTTTTAATATGAACATATGAACAAATTAAACATAGGAAAGCAATAAAACAATTGGTAACAGCAATTGGCTGGTGAAAATTGTACATTTTAGCCCCGCGGTCGTAATCTGGCCTTGAGCAGTGAGAGACTTACTCCCTCACTCTCTCTTGTCTCGCGTGGGACTGAGAGGCCAGGGGAGCTTTCAGACTGGCTTGGAGGGTCAGAGTTACGCTCCTCCACCCTCCTCCTTCTCTCCCACGAAAATACTCGATAATTATTGGGAATAATAGAGAAAATACCTGATAAATGAGGAGGGGGGAAGAAGGGGGGGGGGGGGGGGGACACATGTGTAGGAGTGGTAGCAAGTAATGGAGGGAAATTATCTCGCCTAAACTCAAATTAATTTGTTTTGAGTGCCACTGGGGTGTTTTAAATGGGTCTTTTTAGGCCTAAGATCTTAAGAGTCTTCCCGCAGCCGCACTGGTTACTGAACTTTTAGGGTGGATTGGCTATAATAATACAAAGAATGGATGAGGATAGTATGCTAAGAACATTGCATGGAAGTAAATGGGACAGTTTGTAGTGGCAGACCATTAATGGGAAAGAAAGTGAAAACAATTATTGAAAAAAACTTCCACATAACGGATAGAGTGTTGTGGCATGGGCTAAGGAAGCACATTTTGACCAAATACCATTTATGCCAAGGCCATCATTTAGTGGGGGGTTTCCAAGGGGAAAGGAAGGCGTCTGCAATTATATTTATTAACCCTGAAAAAGTGTAACTTTGTCCACTTTAATAATAGGTGCATCCTTATCACCACGTGTTTCTCAGAAAGAGAAGACACTTGGAGGATAATCCGGAATATTTGATAATCTGGCACTCCTTCAGTTTGGAGGATACCAGATGATACACTTAAACTGTACATAATTATATTAACCACCCTTGGCCTCTAGCTACATCACAGTTCCTTCAGTTTATATAATACATCGCCACACAGTCTCTCAACAAATAGAAACTGCCATCTATGACTATTAGCTACATACATCACCTACCACATAGTAATAATACTCTTTCTTGTATGCCAGTACAGTACTTACAAACAGATTATCTACTGTATTACAATGCTAAATCAAGTACAGTACTCAATATATCATGTTTTCTTTCATTAATGCACACACATTATCTCTTTTGATATGGAAATTTACCTATATCTATTAGTGGCCATCTGGTGACCAAGGCATGCCCATGTGTATAACAAGGAATTGCCTTTCACACACAAACTATATCATCCACTCACAGTATGTAAAACTACAGCGACTAAGTACTTGGCACTACCAGAATATCCAGTTAATCCCGTGACATGACCTCCACTCCTCAGACATAACTAACAGTCACCACCGTGGAGTGTATTAACCCGTTCAAAACTAGTTCCATCCTTTTTGTTTTGTACTTGCTATTAATAGACCATTTTATTCATTTGGGTAAGGGCCTCCAACAATTAACAGGCTTTAAACTACAGTTGATCCCCGATCTGCGAACATTCACACAGCGAAATTTTGGTATAACGAATATCACTAATTACTACCATTTGCTCACTTAACAAACACCAAAAATAATTTTAACAAACTTTTTACCGAAGGCTAGCCTAGCCCCAAACCTCCTCAACACCCAAACAACTCGACTTATAGTGAGGACACTCTTTAAATTATGTTATTAGTTCAAAATTGTGATAGATTCAAGTGTTTTAACCTACCCATCAGTCATATTGGCTCATCCACTCAAGTGATTTTTGCACACAGTGTACAGTATTTCCCCATTTTAGCATGGACAAATTTAATCTAATAACACTAAGTACTGCCGATTTAAATGCTAATATTGAACCTTTTTCCCTAAGTTTGTCATGTACTGTATATATGCTATAGCATCATGATTTTATGGTTGCGAAAAAGACTTAAATTGGTTAGCCTAAACTAAATGTCATTTCGCCAACAGTTTGTTCGCCCGCTTACACTATCCACAGTGGCATTCGTGTTTTGTTTTTTCCCTAGATCTACCCGTTTCATTGCTAATCTGAACTTTTTTCCATAAGTTTGTCATTTATAGGCTTATGGCATTATCAACTCATTATTTCGAAAGACTTAAATTGTTTAAGCTAACTGTCATTTCGCTTACAAGTCTGTTCTGGGATTTGTAGTTTTCTTTTCTTTTTCCAAGATCTACAAATTTAGTGGCCAATCTAGAGCTCTTATGATAGCTTAAGTTGTTCTTCATTAAAGCAACCATGGAACACACCAAAAATACTGCTTGCCTGTTCGTTTAGACAAAAATAGCCAGTTATGTATGCCACGTTGGTAGCAGACGAGACAACAGAAAAGCTTGCAACTCAGGGTTACCAAATAAAAACAAAATAATTTGCTAGATCCATTCTCAAATGTCGCTAAAAGACCGCTAGATAGTAAAATAGTGCCAAAAATCTCTAGAATAATGCAAGTCTCTAGAATATCAATCAAATCTGGCTCGAATCTCCAGAATATCACCAGAATTTGTGTCTAGATCAAAGTAAAAGCGTCTACGTATAGAGGAAAAGTATCAAAATTGACAACACTCCTGCTGCTTCCTTACGATCCCTTGACTCGGTTTATGTGTTTTATTGGCCAGTTGGATGTTATATTGCATCTTTGCTAACTGAGAGTATATTGTATCTGAATTAGCCCTTTTTACTACCAAAGATCCTTTTTAAATTGCACAAAATCCTCTAAATATAGCTAGAATAAAATTAAAACTACACGTCGCCGGTACACATGGGGTTAAGGGTGGATGGAGGTGGTGTGAACTCCTTTACCCGTTCGGTCCTAAATCTTCAATGCGTTATATCCACATAATGATTTTGATAAGTTCTTTTGTCTTTATATTGTGTGTTCCTGTTTGGTTTATTTGTGCAAGATTTACATTTTAACCCTTTCACGCTTATGATGCAATTTTGAGCCTATTAGGGATACTTTAAAGCCTTTGTTACCATCAGGGGTATTTAGAAACCTTTAGTTTAGTTACTTCAACCTCTGCAGTTGTCTTTGAGTTAGCTGTGGGCAGAAAACTAATTTTGGAGAGGTAATTATAAGAGTGAGAGAACTCTATTTCTTATTGCTAATCTGGCAACCTCTGCGTCATAAAAGCGTGAAAGAGTTAATCCCATTGCCGCCATATTGTTTATCCTCGGCTGACCCATTTTAGACCGAGGGCAATTGTGGCACATGTAGTCTGGTATCTTAAGTAAAGTTATATATTATTTCAGTTTCTTAAAATCATATATATTCAATTTAGCTGTCGATACCAGTCTGAAAATACCAAATACCTGTTTACTAAATACCTAATACTTGTTTATTGAAAATTGACGGAAAAATGGCTCGTGTGACATCACCCCTTAATCAGGGGAAGAGATTAACACCAGACCCCTAAGTGAATGAGGGGCTAACAAAATGGTGGAGTGGGATCAACTTGTCAAGCTGATGGCTTCTCCATCCTTAATACACTCCATGGTCACCACACATCACCCATCTCCCACACCTACTACTACAGGTACAGTACTCTACTTCTCACCAACTAACAATCCAAATCATTCACACGTCTGGTATACAAATGAGCTGGCGACCGAACAATTAAACCATTAGACCAATTTAACCAGTACTGTTAGGTTAGCCTTTGTGAGGAAATTTGTGTGTATATATTAGCACTTTGAATTTGCACCAGTATATTTGGGCCCTGCTTAAGTTGGCTTTGGTTGATATCTATCTATCTATCTATCTATCTATTGCCTGACCCCGTAATCCCCGAAGGGATGGCCACGAACGAAACGCCCCCATGCACCTCTGTCCCCAGTCAGTCGACGCCCCTCCTCCCAACCAGCACAGCCTTCATCCATATACTTCTTCACTCCATCCTTCCACATCTCTTTCGGTTTACCTCTCCCTGTCTGTCTTTCCACCTCGCTCTCGTACACCCTCTTAGTCATTCTCTCGCTTCCCATACGTAACGTATGGCCGAACCATCTCAAAGTGTTCCTTTTCACACTTTCCAACACATACCTTCTTACTTCCTCATTCGTCTGTCTATCCCTGCATGTAACTCCGCAGACACTTCTCAAGTAACTAATTTCCACCCCTCTCACTCTTGGTCTGAGTTTTTCCACCAACGTCCATGCTTTGCTTCCGTAAGTCAGTGTCGGGATTACTACACTGTCATGCAAGGACTTCTTCACTTCCATACTGACCACCCTATTTCTTGTTACTGCTTTCAGCGTTCCTACAACCCTCTTCCCCTGTTGCAGCCTCTCCCGCACTTCTTCATTCATACTTCCATCTTTACTTAGCACACTGCCCAGATACTGTACTTAAATGAGCTGACAATCTCCAAATCCTGACCGTTCAACTTCACCTCACACACTGTGGCTTCACCCCTTTTGAAGACCATAACCTTGCTCTTCCCCGCATTTACCTTAAGATTCCATTTTTCGCACACTGTTCCAAACATATTTACCAGACCCTGCCCGCCCCGAAAGAGGCGGGTGCCCAACCCCGAAAGGGGTTGAAATAGGGGAGCTATCCCCCGCCAAAGGCGGCTTTCTAGGGCCTTTCCTAGCTGATACTGAGAGGATTGGGTTCTAGTCATGTGGTGATGGGCTGGTCTATCAGAGTGAGAGCTGAGCAATCTCTGCCATACCCATAGCTTACTCTGACTGTTCCTTTAACTTATATATTTTCTAGATCTCAAGTGACGGCGTCTCTTCCGTGGATTGACCTCCCCAATCTCTGCCATACCCATAGCTTACTCTGACTGTTCCTTTAACTTATATATTTTCTAGATCTCAAGTGACGGCGTCTCTTCCGTGGATTGACCTCCCAATCTACCAAGATTGGAAGCCAAAGCGTCACATTTTTCCCTTGCCCCTCAACTTTCTCTTCATAATTGCTGAGGGGCACAGGGCCCTGGGTGGGGCTTTGGTTTCCCGGGCGTTTCCGCACCCTCCTCAGCTCCCCGCCATGGAGTGGCTTCAGTCACCCAGGCTTTATTGTGGTCGGCAGGGAGGGTTCTGTGGGGGCACTCGGTTATGGCCTTGGAATTGCTCGGGGCCTTGGGGCTGTTCGGCCAGGCAGTTTGGGGAACGGGAACGGGAACAACAACAACAACAACAACCAGACCCTGCAACTCCTATTCATTATCGCTCATCAGAACTGTATCATCAGCAAACAGCAGTACAGGTAGCTTCCACGCATTTCCCTCCCTTATCAGCGGTACACCAACATCCACCGCTCTTCCTTGTATTTCTTTCATGACTCCATCCATATATATAGTAAACAACCATGGGGACATCACACACCCCTGTTTCAACCCAACATTCAGGTCAAAGAACTCGCTCTGCTCATTCTCCACACGTACTGCTGCCTTTGCACCCTCATACATGCTCTTCACTGCTTTCAGCAACTTGCCATCTACTCCGTATATTCTAAGTACTTTCTACATACCTTCTCTATCCACTCTGTCATAGGCCTTCTCCAAGTCCATAAAGGCAACATACAGCTTTCGTTGCTTCTCCAGATATTTCTCCACAACACATTTCAGGGTAAAAATCTGATCTACACATCCTCTTCCCTTCCTAAACCCGCCCTGCTCGTCACCTATCCGTTTCTCCGTTCTCGCTCTCACTCTCTCGATCACTACCCTACTGTACACCTTCCCTACTACGCTTAGAAGACATATTCCTCGGTGGTTACCACACATTCCTCTTTCCCCTTTACCCTTATATAGGGGGACTATTATGCCTGTCTTCCAGTCATCAAGTGCACTACCCTTGTCCCATGCTAGTTTGCACATTTTCCATACCCATTCGATCACTATCTCACCACCATACCTCGGCATTTCCCCACATACTCCATCTATTCCTGGTAGATATCAACCAGTTAAAATTGTCTTCTGCTTTAGTTGTCCGGGAGCCTAGGGAGCTAACTACGGCCACTAGCTACATTCCACTACTCTCAGCTTTTGATGATAACAAGAAGAAATATTAGTATAGTAATGGCTCCAGCAAGACTGAGGATACACTTCATGTTGCGATTTTTGCGTTGATGGTGCTCTGCTTTTCTCAGCTGCCGCGATCCTTCTTCTACTTTTACCGCTGCATGCTCTACATTGTAGTCTATCCGGTCTAACACTGTACCCTGAAAGAAAAATTCAATAGGAAATAATTTTAAATTAGTTAATCAGACACAGGTTAATTTAAATGTAAAATTTGAAAAACAAACAAAAGCAGGAACCGCACAATATAAATAAGGACAAAAACACTTCTCAAATCACATATTGAAGATTTAGCAATACAATATTTTGAAAACAAACAAAAAAAACACAAGCACCACACAAAATGTAAATCACCATGAGCAAGTTAATTTGTATAAAATCTAATTTTTCTCTTGATGAGAATGTTAGCATTACTTAAACAGATACTGTAGTTATATTTAGTTTAGCTTATTTTACAGGTTTTACCAATACCTGTATGTGTAAGCGTAAGATTTATTGTCAACGTCTGAAGGAAAAGGAGAAGAAAGCTGGATGTGATGGAGATGAGCTGCTTGAGAAGTATGTGTGGAGTTACTCGTAGAGACAGACTGAGGAATCAAGAGATACGTAGGAGAGTGGGGCAGCAGGAACATTTGTCAGCCAGAGTGGACAGAAGGGTGCTGAGCTGGTATGGTCATGTCAAACGAATGGGAGATGAAAGGCTTACAAAGAGAATATGTGAGTCAGATACAAGGGGAGATAGAAGGGCAGGAAGACCCTCATTGAGATGGAGATACTGTGTAAGACAAGCTTTGGATGATAGAGGAATAACTATAGATCAGGCAAAGGAAGTGGTAATAAACAGGAATGAATGGAGAATGCTTCTGAATAGATGAGTGAACACGTGGTCATTTGGGGGAAGGGGTCGGGCGCAAGTTGGACTAGATAATAGTCCATCAGGCGCCTGGCCCGGGGAGACGATTAATATGAAGGGTGCGTCTGGAAGTGTGGTGGGCGGGCTTGTGGCTTCGGCTACCTGCCGAGGTCGGAACCTCTCCGGGTGGTCGGGGGCCGGGGGAGTGCTGGAGGGACCTCGGTGACCCTGGTTTCTGGGTCTTGTGGGTGACCTAGATGTGTGTGAATTTATGTTTTGTCTGTGTGTGTTCGTTGTTTTGTGTTTTCCCTGTTCTTGCTCTGTCTTGTGTCGGCCAACACCCCCCCCCCCCCCCAAAAAAAAAAGGGGGGGAAAAAACGAAAGAGGGAAAAAGAAAAGAAAAAAATAGGAAAAGTGGGGATTGGGCCTGAGTAAATAGATAGATAGATAGACTTTTCACTAATTTCCTAACATGTACTTCTCTCAACCTTGAAATATTTGTGCAGAATCTCGCCCCAGGTTTTCTTGGTCAATATTTAAATTATCCCCTTTACATTCGTTTTGCAAATATATTCACAAAATTTACATCCTCTCCACATATAATATCTAAATCGAGTGTTGGAGATGCAATTGCAAAGAGCATCATTATAAACTTAGTAAAACCCCGCCCATCTGGAAACCCAAGACTTACGGACGAGCATTCTGTTTTAGACATTAATTCAGCCATCCGGATGTGTCCAGATGCCATGGGAAAAAAAAACATTGGGTTCAGACAAGAACAATCTTTGATTAAAATGTAAAACTTGCAAACTAAACAAACCAAAACTGGGACATATTAACCAGCCATTCGGACTGGTCCGGTTGGCTTGATAAAAAAAAGGCATCGAGCTTCGACAGCACAACTTAATTCAGGACATAATCCCAACCAATTGGACTAGTCTGGTTGGCTGAAACAAAAGTACAGTACAGTACATTGAATTCGGACCGTGCAGCATTGTGGGTAGGTACCGTAGGTTCCTTTTCCCGCCAGTCATATTGTTTACATTCATCCGTGCGGTCCGCCACAAGCACATTGCTCAGATTTTGGATATCCCTTTTCTTTGTGTACTTTTCGCCTCCCCTATCCCACCAACAATGGACAGTGATGTAGTGATTGCTTCCACGGAACCGGAGAGTGGCGAGAAGGCTGGTGTTGCCTCGCCACCCATACCTGTGGTACTGTGCCCTGTACTGTACAGTACGGACATCATTTTAGACATCCGGTGCAGTCCAAGTTAGAGGCAGTATGAACATCAACTATTTTGTATTTCTGACATCCGGACTTGTACGGTTCGCTGAATACTTATTCGGACTATGGCAGATCCGGACTTTTGGCTCTTACAGACAGGGTTCTCCCCTGATTAGTTACAGAATTATTTACCCTTTTTTTAGTTACCTTTTCCACCCGAAACATGAAGGATGTTGCATGATGGCTAGTTGCATATTACATCTACGATGTAACATGCAACTGGCCAATAAAACAAATAATGTGTTAATCACACTCACGTGTGTGTGTGTGTGTACTTACTCTAGTTGTATTTGCAGGAGTGAGCATGCTCGTTAATTCCTGCCTCCCAAAACATGACTGTCTTACTGTTCTTTGAAACTATGCAACGAAGGTGCAGACACTACGTTGGCTGGCAGGCTATTCCACTCCATAATCGAATTACTTGGGAATCTTTTGCGTTTTAAGTCCGATGCATTCTGAGGCAGCTTTAACTTACTGTATAACTATGTCCCCTTGTTCGGTCCCCTCTATCCTTCTCTAAGAAATTAATCTCATCCACCTTGTCAATTTCCCTTACTATCTTGTATATCTGGATCTTACAGTTTCTTACAGTAGATCCTCTGGAAAAAGGCAAACTAGGCCTGTGTATCCAGCTCAGTGCCAGTACTTGCACTGCTGCGGTCATTCACGGTGTTGGCGGCGGCGGTAGCAGACGCAACATTTTTACTATTCTGTATTTTTGCTTTATAATCAAACTTCAAGTCTTGTCTTCCCCATGCTTTATCAAGATTACTTTCAAACTTCCTTATTGATTCGGAATCGACTACATACTGGGGTAGTGCGTTCCACTCATTTACCACTATCACAAAATGAGTTCTTTGCCTTTTCAAGCCTATTTCTTTCTTTGTAAATTTTCTTAGAGTGTCCTCTCGTTCTTGTTCCCTCCCGCATCAAGAAGGATCTGTTGTCCTTTCTTTTGCCTCTGCTCTTATGTGGGAAAGTTTATAGTCTTGAGCCTTTCTTCAAAGCCCGGGATCATTTTGGTTACTGCCCCCTGAACCCTCTCAATCTTGTGTATATGCTTCTTCAAGTGTGGGGACAAGGTAACCATTGCATATTCTATTCTTGGTCTTATTATTGTTGTTATTATTTTCCTCATATCCTTTCCAATAAATTATATAAATTAGAATATCCTCATAAACATGATATATAATAAAACATGGTTACCGGGTACCCGGTAAGTGATTTACTGTACTTTTAACAGTACAGGTATTTCATTACTTAAATGAAAGTGATAGAGTTGACTCATGTTTTGGCTTCTGCCATCAATTTCTGATATTATAAATGTCAATTTTCTGCAATCCTTTTCTATAGGTTTGTCATTTAAATGCTTATCGCATCATTATTCATATTTGAGGTAATGTCGTCAATCAGCCTAACTTAACCTAACTGCCATTTTGCCTACAGTGTAATTCCCCCATTTTCTCAATGTAGAGATGATCGATACTAATGGTATTACTGTAAAACTATTCTCTTATGTATTACAGGGATCCCTCAATATTCACGGGGGTTATGTTCCCGAAAATTCCGCGAATAACTTAATCCGCGAATACTCGTCACAGGTTCCCCAATTCACTCCATATCTATCTATTTACCTATTTGATCTATCTATCTACTTTATACATTAACATAACTATCTATCTCCCTTATACATTAACATAACTATGTCTTATTAAATTTTATTTTAATCAATGAAATATTTCTAATGCGATGGAATTACAAACAATAATATCCTTCCAGCATACAAATAATAAAATATAAAAGATTCCATAAAAATCCTCATTTGTCTCAGAAAGTTAAGTCTGTCTCATAATTGTTCGCATTTTATCAATCGCTTGAACCCAACAACTCTCTCTCTCTCTCTCTATCTCCCTTATACATTACCATAACTGTTTTTTTTTCTTTTAACCTATGAATTATTTCTAATGCAATGGAATTGAAAAAATAATATCTTTCCAGCACAAAAAAATAACAAAGAGTCAACAAAAAAGTCCTCCCATCTTCTCCAGATAGACGCTGAGCTAATTGGTGTGACTGACCGTGAGATTTGCCTTATATTTTTTTATGGTATATTTTCTCCTTGAAAGTGTGTCTAAACAAAATTATGGGGAATTAGTTTAACATGTTTTTAATTGACATTTGTGTAATTTTTGCTGATTATGAGTTGGTGGAAATAATTTTTCTTTATACAGTATCGATCATATCTGAAATTATTCACAGATTATATACTGTATTGACCAAATAACATATACTTTTAAGTTTGTTCGATAGTTTTGCATTCTCAATAAGGGTCATAACTTCTTTTCTACTTTCTGGTCTACTGCACCATAATGAAGGGAGGGGGGACTGGGGAGGGAGCGGACTGGTGGTAAATAAAGGTTTGGCGGGCATGGCCGATTCAAACCATTTCTAACCTTAATTTGTATTATTCCTGTATATTTTGATATATTTTAGGAGCCAACCGCGAACATAGAATCTGCGAATATTGCGGGACTCCTGTACTTGTATATTTCTTATGATTTATGCATATTTTCAACTCCCATATGGTCAACTGTCTTTTAACCTAAGAAGTGCGCATGGGGGGTAATTAGACACCTCTGCCTGTGCTGACGTATTTGAGCTGTTTCCATCACTAAAATATTCATTTTACCATAAATAGCATTAATACTTATCCATACACACCTATTATGGGTTGATTATAAAGGTATTAACCAGTTACAACAATAAAACGAGTGAAAACAGCGTTTGGATGGTCAAAATCGGAGATACAGGCCGCGAGTTGCATAATGTATGGGTGAGGCTTTCCCGCCAATTTCCCCCAAGGCCACTGAGACACAGTCGATCGATACTCTCTCTCTCTCTCTCTTGCACTCGCTTGCTAACAGTGATGACAATGCCCTGCTTGCAACTCGCTAATGTTAGCACGAAAATATACCTCAGAATAAGGGAATAACAGGGAAAATAGGTGATAACTGAAGGAGGGGAGGAAAGTGGGGAAGGAGAGAGGAGTGATATTTTGCATGGCCCAGGGGCAATTTTTTTTTTTTTTTTTTTTTTTTTTTTATGTTTAACCCTCCAGCCCCGGGGGCTATAGCTTATGACTGTACTCCTGTACCGGGGGTTTTGAGGATTTTTTACCTATGTTAACTACTCTGTAAAAGAATGAATATTGCATGTAATGTTGTGAATAAAAAAAAATAATGTTCCACAAACCTTCCTCTGTCGAATGGCGTTTAGTAGAGGTCTCTAGCCCCTCTGGTTGCATAATGGTGAGCGCGGGAAGACGAGTGCTTTTTTATGCGGGAATTTCCTCACGCGTCCGAAAGCGTCGGCCCGCCCTGGCTACGACGCACCTAGCCGCTCGCCGCGCCAAAGTATTTATCTCCCTTAGACGATTTTAGTGTTTGATATTGAGAATGTGATGTTTATTTGATATTTTCTAGTTATTTTGAGGCCAATTATATAAAATATGTTTATTAGGGTATCAATTTCACTGATATTGGTAATTTTCACTCGATACCGTACATTTTATTAGTAATTGAGGTAGGTTATTGTTGTATTAGGCACTGATTATTCGTTATCACAGGTGTTTATTATACTTTGGCCATCAAATCTTAGGTCTTGTGTCACTTTCACTTTGACAAATATGCTTTAGAGAGTGTCACTGTCACTGATAATGCTCATTTTCACTCGATACCGTACATTTTATTAGTAATTGAGGTAGGTTATTGTTGTATTAGGCACTGATTATTCATTATCACAGGTATTTATTATACTTTGGCCATCAAATCTTAGGTCTTGTGTCACTTTCACTTAGTTATATGATTTGTAAACGTTTTATATACAATTTATTGTGTCTTTTTTCACTGATTTATATATTTCTATAGGTTCTAATCATATGAATGTCACTTGGTATATACATATGTGTCACTTTCACATATTATTATGGTGGAATTGTATTTGTATCAATTTTCTCATAATACTTGACTTTTTTATTATAATACATTGGTTTTCTTCCACTTTTTGCCTATATATAATTATAGTGTACATATTGTCATTTTATTTGGCAATTTCAGTATGATTATTAGAACTCCTGCTTGGTGTGGTAAGCAGCGAAGCACCCTACAGCACAGAGTGCCACCTTGCACTCCACACACTCCGTGGTTGACTTTTTACCTGGGTGCGGCCTCACCCTGCTGTGGTAGCAGACATGGCACCGCTTCTGATTTGTTCTTCCTGCTGCATTCTGAGGAAAGTAACCAAGCTGGTGCCTAAGCAGGTATGGAGCAGACTGCAAGCGGTCGATAACGGCGGGCCCAGGATGTGCCACTGCCCTCTGTGGCGTAGCATACTTCTCCAGGAGCCCCGTCAACACCTGCTTTTGGAACCTCCGCAGGCTATTGAACTTCAGGGGTGGGTTCTCATTCCGAAGCCTGTATATATTATAGGCATTCAGAATTGACATGTCCACCATATGCAGAAAGAACTTTTTATACCATCTGCACGAGGTACGCAGGCAGTCAATGAAGCCTATCTGCATGTCGGACTTGTCCACCAGCCTCATGTTGACATTGTAGTCCAGGACAGTATCGGGCTTGGTCACCCTGGCCTGGGTGCGGCGATCCACCTTGCCAGTCTCCACCATTTCCCCCTTGTGGATGGTGGTCAGGAGGTTGACCTTCCGCTGGTCGTGCCAGTGGATAGCCAGAATGGGCCCCGACTTCTTCCTGAAGACATCACCTTTTTTGGTCTTTGCAGGGAAAGTTGGCATGCCCTTCCTTTTCCCTCGTACTGTGCCTACAGTCCCTGTCTTGCGCTCATGCAGGTACTGTGAGAGAGTGGGGGACGTGTAATAGTTGTCCGTGTAGAGGACGTGATTCTTATGGAAGTAGCGGTCCATCATGGCTTGCACCACTGCTCCGCCAAATCCAATGAGGGGGTCCACAAGCACGTCCCCTTCCTTCCCGCTGTACACCAGGAAGTCCAGGACATAGCCAGTTGTGCAGTCGCACAGCACAAAGAATTTTATGCCAAAGCGATGTCTTTTGGAGGGGATGTACTGCCGGAAGCTGAGTTTTCCCCGGAACAGCACAAGAGACTCGTCAATGACGACCTTGCGGAAGGGCTTGAAGTAGGAGGTGAAGCGGTCTCGCATCATCTCATACAACGTCCTAATCTTCCACAGCTTGTCTGGGCGGTGGACGTCGGTGTTGGTGACAAGATGGAGCGCTGCGAGGATATCAAGGTACCGGTCGCGAGCCATATATTTCCCGAAGGCAGGGGTTGAAATCAGATCATTGGTGATCCAATAGTCAGGCAACCTATGCTTCCTGACATGAGGCATTAGCATGGTGAGTGCCAGGAACACCATGAATTCTTGAGGAGTCACTGGGGTCCACTTCCTCATATGGCCCTTGGTCACCTTGCCCAAAAAGTGTACCTGGAATTGGTGCTGCTTGTTTGTCTCTTTGACAACATAGCCTACCACCTCCTCATCAAAGAATGCCTCAAATAGTTCGTGTGGTGGAGCATTGGGGCCTGCAGGAAAATTGGGGGTAATGCCTGAACCCTCCAGTGCCTCATCAAAAGCTGGCACATCAGGGTTGTATCCATCCCCATCAACTACGTCTTGCCATTGAAAAACGTAGAATGGGTCTTGTCTACGCTGACGAGGAGCTCCAACTGGTAGCCCAGTACGCCCACGGCCAACTCGGGAGGCGCGCGCCCTAGGGCGGCGGCGAGGGCGTCGGTCAGGGCGGCGGCCAGGGCGGCGGGCAGAAAGACGGGCAGCACGAAGCCGGGCCAAGCGGGTGGGTCGAGGGTCGTCGATGTCCATATAGTCATCGTCATCGTCAGAGTGGTCATCTTGCCCTGACGGTGGACCTATGTAATCATGGCCAGAGTCTTCAGAGCGGTGCCCTTCATCATCAGTGGCCCCCACATAATCTGGCGGGGAACCAGTGATGCGTGGGCGGCGTGCGGGTGGGCGAGGTGGGGAAGGAGTGACAGGTGAGGCTGTGTCCTCCAGAGGTCCCGGGCTCCTTGGCCTGCGACGAGTCACAGAAAGCAATGATTCCGTTTCACTAGGCCCAGGTATTGGTGATGCGACCTCAAATACTTCTGCAGGAAGACATGTTGAAGGCGGGAGAGGTGGGGAGGACCGTGGGGAAAGTTGCGGGGACGTATGGCTGGGGCCGGCAGGGGTGGACGCCGCCGCGGGAGCCTCAAACAAAACTCTCTTACTTTTCTTCATTTTCTTGGTATATTTTCTACCTTTCCCCTTTTCGGCAGCAGTATGTCTCCTGTCGGGGGACCTAGGAGGCAAATAGGCCGAAAGTGGGGGGTCCTCAACCCTTGGCAATGGTGGGGGTGGTGGGGAAGAATGCGGGGCATCCGGGTCATCTTGGGTGGCGTGGGTAGATAAGGGAGACAATGGCGGTCGAGAAGGGTCACCACGCTGACCCTCACTCACAGCCTCATCCTCACCAACTATTTTAGCTTGTTCCCTAGCTGCCGCGGCCGCCTTTTCAAGTATTTTTAACTTGTAGAAATGGAGCTTGAAAGGCGATTTACCTGGGGAAGGGCTTGGAGTCGTGTCACTTATGCGAAATTTTGTTTGTGACCTTGAACTCTCCCACTCACTCACTCTCGCAAGTTCACTTTCTTTAGGTAAACCAGCTTCCTCAACAACTGGTACATCACCTTCATCACTCTCATCACTCTCAAATTCTTTCGCAAATCCCAGGAATTGTTCTTTATCACTCTCATGGCCATAATCACTCGACTTATAATTACTCGAGTGGTCACTCACTTCTTCATCAATCTTATGCTTGGCATCAGCTTTCTCATAAAGTCTCAAAGTCGTCTCAATACCTCCGGGAGATAACACATTTAGGCGATGGCGTCGGGGTAAGGCACGACGCACTATCAAGGGCGTCGTAGGAAGCACGATGTCGGACACGGCGGAATCACTATTTGGTGTACTGTCCATGATGGCGTCGGGGTAGATACTGTTGTTGTGGCGTCGTTGACGCCGGGTGGCGCCACCTACCGCCCAATCATCACAAAATGTGCGCGCGGCTTTCGAAAATCAAGCACGAAAGCAAGGGGCGTACATGAGGCCATCCGGGTTGCGCGGGCCGAGTATGTTATGGGCGTATATGAGGTCATCCGGGTTGGAGGGGTTAACCCTCCAGCCCCGGGGGCTATAGCTCGCGACTGTGCTGCGGTACCGGGTGTTTTGACGATCTTTGGGCTATGTTAACTACTCTGTAAGTCAATGAATATGGAATGTAATGTTGTGAATAAAAAAAAATAATGTTCCACAAATCTTCCTCTGTCGAATGGCGTTGAGTAGAGGTCTCTAGCCCCTCTGGTTGCATAATGGTGAGCGCGGGAAGACGAGTGCTTTTCGGCGGCAAATTCTTCCCGCGTTCGGACGCGTCGCCCCGGCCATGGCTACGACGCACCTAGCCGCTCGTCGCGCCAAAGTATTTATCTCCCTTAGACGATTTTAGTGTTTGATATTGAGAATGTGATGTTTATTTTAGGGGAGGTGTGGTGGAGTGGTCTTGCCACTGGCCTGGTAATCCAAAGGTCCCGGGTTCAAATCCCGATGTATCAATGGGAAAATATTATTGGGATGGAATTTGTGCTGTACCTGGTATCAGTGCATTACCACAAGCCCACCGAAACGTCAATACAATACCCTCATTGTTCCCTGATTAAATAGCACTGTATGAATATTCCCATATTCAAAATATGCTATAGGGGTGCAATGCCTGGTGAGTTATCTGCTCAACAGGTGGCGTTGTGTGTGTGTGTAAGTGTGAGAGTCCGAGTGTAGAGGGTGAGACAGTGAAGCACGGGAACGAGGTGGCTTCAGAGATGGGGTCGTTTCGGACCATGAGTGAGCACCGTGCCTCATGTGAAGGCAAGATGGCAGGTGCTCTTTGTACTCTACGTGCTTCACATGTCTCACTCCCTAGACTGGAACAAGACCTCACGGGCTTCACTGTTCATTGTAAAGCGGTGAATGTTAAGGCTCTCAGCCTATGCCCGAGAGGAAGTAAGTTGGAATATAAAAAAAAAAAAAAAAAAAAATGATATTTTTATAGTTATTTTGAGGCCAATTATATAAAATATGTTTATTAGGGTATCACTGTCACTGATATTGCTAATTTTCACTCGATACCGTACATTTTATTAGTAATTGAGGTAGGTTATTGTTGTATTAGGCACTGATTATTCGTTATCACAGGTGTTTATTGTACTTTGGCCATCAAATATTAGGTCTTGTGTCACTTTCACTTTGACAAATATGCTTTAGAGAATGTCACTGTCACTGATAATGCTCATTTTCACTCGATACCGTACATTTTATTAGTAATTGAGG
>JBAKBP010005735.1:0-118485 GCA_037953745.1 Lithodes maja | reverse complement strand
ATACGCTTTTTCCAAGTCCATAAAAGCCCAAAATATCTCCTTATGCTTCTCTAAATACTTCTCGCATAACTGTCTTACTGCAAACATCTGATCCACGCACCCTCTTCCCCTCCTAAAACCGCACTGTTCTTCTCCTATTGCAACTTTCGTACACTTTATTATCCTCTCTATCAACACCCTGCCATACAGCTTTCCCACCACTGACAATAAACTAATACCTCTATAACATGAACACTCCTGCCGATCTCCCTTCCCCTTGTACAACGGCACAATACATGCACTCTTCCAGTCTATTGGTACCATTGACACAGCAAAGCACACATTGAAAAGTCTCACCAACCAATCTATTATCATATCTCCACCCTTCTTTATACACTCCACAGCAATACCCTCCAAACCTTCTGTTTTTCCCGCTCTCATTTGTTTCACTGCTTCTTTCACCTCATTTTCCTCAATCCTTTCATTCATTCCCTGCCACCTGGGTGGCCTGGGTAACCTATCTCCATCCACCTCTGCTTCAATCACTGCTTCTCTTCCATCTCTTGTATTTAACAAAGATTCAAAATACTCGGCATATCTTTTCCTCACTTCAACTGGTTCCACTAGTAATTCTCCATTTGCATCTTTCACTGACTCTTCCCTCTTTTTTCCTCCTTTCCTTACTTTATTTACCTCCTTCCAGAACATCTTCTTTCGTTCTTCAAAATTCTCACTCAACCTTAGACCCCACCTTTCGTTTGCATCTTTTTTCGCTTATCTAATTTTCCGTTTTGCCTCTCCTTTTCTCCTTGTACCTCTCCCATACCTCAACACTACCATCCTGTAAAACCCTCTCAAAACACTGTCTCTTCTCCTCAACTGCCTTTCTCACCGTATCATTCCACCACTCGCTCACCTTCCTGATACCTCTGCCTCCTACTTTCCTTTTGCCGCATACTACCTCTGCAGTTGCTTTCACTCCTTCCTTAAACTGTTGCCATTCAACCTCTACTTCTCTCTCTTCCATCTCTCTCACTTCCATCCACTTTTCATTTAGTCTTTCCTTGTACTCCCTCTCTTTTTCACTCTTCTCTAACTCACTAACTTTTAATACCTCTCTTTCTTCACGCTTGTCTCTTATTCTCCTGTAACTCTTAACTCTTAGCTTTCCCTCCACCAGGTAATGATCTGACATACCCTCCGCCTCACCTCTCATCACATTCACATCCAGCAGTCTACACAATCTTTCCCTTGTCACCAGCACATAATCCATCAATGCCCTCTCTACAATCTCTCCCCTCACAAGTCTATGCCAGGTGTACTTGTGTATATGCCTTTTATTGAAGAATGTATTACCTACACTCAATCTGCACTCTTCACAGAGTGCAGAGTGCCATAAAATAGATCAAAATAATGGTTTGAGGGTCCAAGATGGCCGAGTCAGGTACGACCTAAGCCTATTTCCCATTGAAACCTATGTTAAACACTGCCCACGTATCCGCGAAACCACGCATTCGCGGAAGGGGGCTGGTACGACATAGGCGCGAATACTGGGAGTCCACTGTACATATATACTGTAATACAGTAATGTATAATTTCTGTACAAAAATATGATCGTGAATAACTATAGAGATTATCACTGTCAATAAAATGTCTGTTTGACATATCACATACTTATGTAATTCATATTTTCCCACCAACCAACTTTACTTTTAAACTCAATGAAATCAACAAATACATGTGGCACTCCAAGGACTCGAACCTAGGATACTCACACTGAAATTCTGCGCATTTATGCATTACGCTATCAAGACGAGTTGTACAGTATTTGTACTCTGTAACAGGTACTTGATAGGGTGGATGGGACTCGTTAGCCTTGGTCGGCAACCCATCTAGGGGAGACAACCTTATACAAATCCGGGTGGATGGGACTCGTCAGCCTTGGATGGCAACCTGTCTAGGGGAATAAACCTGATACAAATCCGTACTGCTTATCTAAGTGTAAGGCAGGTTAGTGGATGGACTAGCCGAACACCACTGTCGAAAAATAGTGCTAACAAGATACATAGAGGGCCTTTGAGTCGGACGGATCCTAAATTGAGTGGTCAATCCTGTAAGTCCTGTAAACTGGCTCGGATTGTCCCTCTTACAGGGAATAGGTCGGCTTGGGGGCCTTCTGTGTATGGCCACCCTCATTAAGGGCAGTAAGGCATCCGGCAATAGATAGATAGAACAGGTACTTGACACAAAATTAGTAGGAATGAGTATGCCTATAAAACATCATATGTTGTAGGTTTATCTTATACTCTTGGTATAACATCTCTTGAAATATAACATTGTAATAAATGAGATCATCTTAATACAAGTGTAGTAGTAGTCGTTCCCTAGGCTGCCTGGCCGAACAGATACAAGTGTGTGCTGACTCGCACGATTAGAAATCATTATACATATAACAACATTTCTCGTTCATGTACTAATATTTATTAGTGGCCCCTCCATCATTGACGAACATGCCTATTACATAAGGCATCCTCTTCAAACACTCATCCGCCGTAGTTTGAATCTAATAATAAAATAAAATAATCTTCTGGTTACTTATATAGCGCCCGTATCTCCTCCTTCGAGGATTCACAAGCGCTTGGCTTTCTTTAGTCTACCAGAGACCATTACCCATCCCCCTTGCTCATGTGGAGATGGTAACCGCCGGCTATATCCCAGAAAAACTTTTCAATCTGAGCGGGGATTGAACGCGAGACCTCGAGATGGGAATCAGGCACGCTGTCAACTGAGCCAGCCGGACGGCTGAGCATAAAAAAAATTGAGGAGCCTTCATCATGAGCGCACGCGACCTCACTCATGGCTTTAGTCATTATGAATTGGGTTCTCACTACGAAAAAACTGCGTAAAAAATAAAAAGAAAAAGAAAATAAGAATAACTATTCAATAAGCTTTCCATAATATCGTGGATGTACTTGTGTGGATCTTTGACCAGACGCTGACTCAGGCGTCATTCTTCCTTCTCTGCTCTGCGCTCAGCCTGCCCGGACGTGTCTACCCACGCTCCGCTGGTTCCGCATTTGTTGCGTCCCTAGTGAGTTTTTTCTCATTTGTTTACTCCGGGATGTATCGAGTAAGGTTAGGATATGCGTAGCAGGAGTGTCCTGGGCTGGTTGCCCGCAGTGCAGTGTATTTTGGGTCGTGTGTTTGGGGCATCTATTTCGGATGTACCCTCGTGGTCCTGTTGTGGACTTGTGAACTTTTTCACAATTAGCTAGCTTTGTGATGCAGGCGGCTTTCATTACGCGTTACTATTGCTTCCTTTTATCTTTCTGATGAGGTAGCTTATTTTTGCTGACGTTCCCAGCGTATTTTTCTTCGCTTAGTGAAGTTTTTTCTGGGTCCCGAGTCAGTTCTTCCCTTGGTTGGAAGTGTTTGCTACAGTGGTGTGTTGGCGGTGGTTCCTGTTGTGATATAATTCAGTGCTTTTTGTTTATATTCCGACATGTTACTTTATCCGTCTGCCTAGGCCTAGCCAGCCTCTCGTAGCTTTGCCACATGTACAAGTGTTATTGATTTATTTTATATATATGTACTACTGTGTCATGTGTGTCCTGGTTTAGTTGTGTATTGGCTAATTCCACGGACTATTTATGTGTCCTGGGTTAGTTGTGTATTGGCTATTTCCACGGACTATTTTGGGCCCGGCGTTAGTTGTGTTTTGGCTATCGCCTCGGTCCTGTGTTATGTTCAGATGGTATCTGGACGGGGTGGGTTACTTCCGGCGGGTTTTGCTCGGTTACACCGTGAAAAACCCGGCTGGTTGCCGAGTTTTGGCCACGCGTGGTTTTAAAAACAGGCTTGTTTCCCCGGCGAGGGGGTGTCTGTGGCTCTCCAGGACTGCGTCTCTGTGGTGCCTGTCTCAGGCTCCTTATGAATCCCGGCGGGATGGCTGTACCCATCTAACAGTGTTCATACGGACACGTGTTGTTTGTAGTTTTTCCCGGTTTTGCAAAGCCAATAAAAACTAAGCTGTTGTTGTTTGTTTTCCCTCCCCGGCGATCTTTTACAAAGAAGCGGGATAGGAACAATTGGGGTTAACTTTAATAAAACTTAAAATCACACCCGGCGGGTGCAACCTGGAAGGGTGGGATGAACGAATTTGCAAAATTCAGTTTAGTTGACCAGACAATTGAGGGATGCATTGTGTATCGCCGCCTTCAACATACGGCGATTTAACCCTTCGACCCCGGGTGGTACACGTGTGTACCATTTTTTTTTGGCCCGAGGAACCCGGGTGGTACAACACTGTACCATTGCTTGCGTGTGTGCTTTCGAATGGCGCGCGTAAAAATTTCGCTCCGTGGTCACCAGGCGTCGCTAGGCGACGCCACCAGACAGCATGTACGCCACCAAAACAGTCTCTACCCTGCCGCCAACATGGATACTAGCCCAAAAAGTTATTCCCTTGTGTCCGATTCTACGCTCCCTTCGACGCCTGCCCATGTTCGTCGCGCCCTAACGCAAAGGCACGTACAAGATGCGTTGACTCCCGGAGGTATTGAGATAGCTTTGAGGAGTTATGAACGTGGTGAAGGCCAAAATAGTGTTGATGAGTTGGGTAGTGATAGCTCCGAGTCTTATCAGTCTCACTATATTGAAGATTTTGACGATCTAGACGAAATCCATGAAAGATACGCCTTTTTTAGTGGATTTGACCATGACGATGAAAGTGATGATAGTGAGGCTGAGCGGGAGGCTGAGGTTGACCCGCCATTGTCTTCCTTATCTACCCACGCCACCCAAGTTGCCCCAGGCTCCCGCCATTCTTCCCCACCACCACCAGCACTCCCTAGGGTTGAGGACCCCCCACTTTCGGCCTATTTACCCACTCCTTCCCCACCTCGCCGACCTACACGCCGCCCACGCATCATTCGTTCCCCGCGAGATTATGAGGGGGGCTCTGAAGAAGAAGGGCACCTCACAGATGACTCTGGCCATGATTACCTGGGTCCACCGTCAGGGCAAGATGACAGCTCTGACGACAACGACGATGACGACGACTTTATGGACATCGACGACCCTCAACCCAGACGCTTTGCCCAGGGCCGTCGTGCTCCTGGCCGCCCTGGCCGCCGGGCTGGCCGCCGGGCTGGGCCTGGGCGCCGTCGTGCTCCTGGCCGCCCTAGGGTGCGCGCCGCCAAAGTTCGTGGGCGTGCTGCCCCCGCTCTAGCTCCACAGAGGGCAGTGGCACAACCTGGGCGCCCCGTTCAGGACCGCCTGCAGTGTGCACAGTATGTAAATGTGCACAAGCACGGTTACCTGCCTCTGGAACGAGATGGAGTCACCATTAGCAGAAGGCGGTGCCATGTCTGCTGGAACAGCCAGGTGAGGCCGAGGAAGCACAAAAAGACCACCATGCAGTGTGTGGAGTGCCAGGTGTCACTATGTACTATACCGTGCTTTGCTGAATACCACAGCAAGCAGGAGTACTAACTAATAATCATAGTGAAAGTACCAAAGACTGACAATATGTATGTATATAGGCAACAAGTGGAAATAAAACAATGTACAGGTGTATTGTGATAAAAAAATCATGTATTATGAAAACATATATAAATAAGTGAACAAAGACACAATAAATTGTATATAAAACGTTTACAAAGCATATAACTAAGTGAAAGTGACACATGACATAATATTAGATGGCCAAAGTATAATAAACACCTGTGATAACGAATAATCAGTGCCTAATATAACAATAACCTACCTCAATTACTCATAAAAACTACGGTATCGAGTGAAAATGTGAAATATTTGTTACAATCATAGCCTAATAAACATATTTTATATAATTGGACTCCAAATAACTATAATAACATCACTATCAATACATAAAATCGCCTCCGGGAGGTAAAAGGTTTTGCGCGACGAGTGGCTAAGAAAACAGTAGGTTAGCCGAGCCGGGGCCTGGGCAAAGGCGACGCATCCGAACGCGGGATGATTTTCACGCATAAAAATCACTCCACTTCCCGCGCTCACCATTATGCAATCACTTGGGCTAGAGACCTCTACTCAACGGCATTCTACACATGAAGGTTTGTGCTACATTTTTCTGTTTTTTTTATAACTTTGTGTAATGTATTTCAGGAGTAACATGTGAATCAACAGGGACCAAAATTCCTGAAAACCCCCGGACACAAAGTACAGTCACGATATTCCCTAGCCGGGGTCGGAGGGTTAAGGCACAATTGGGGTTAACGTTTTTTAAAAACTTATATTCACACCCGGCGGGTGCAACCTGGAAGGGTGGGATGAACGAATTTGCAAAATTCAGTTTAGTTGACCAGACAATTGAGGGATGCATTGTGTATCGCCGCCTTCAACATACGGCGATTTAAGGCACAATTGGGGTTAACGTTTTTTAAAAACTTATATTCACACCCGGCGGGTGCTCCTTGGAAGGGTGGGAATAACGAATTTACAATTCAGTTAGTTAACCAGACAATTGAGGGATACGTTTTGTATCGCCGCCTTCAACAATACGACGATCTAAAAGACACTTCGGGAGAAGTCAGATCTCGTATATTGGTCAGGCTTCCCAGTTTTTGATCTGTAAGATAATTCGGGGGCCGGCGTCTTTTTAAGGGGGTTTTTCCAAAATTGAATCTTGAAACAAACACCACCGGAGAGACTAAATCAGTTATAAACGCCATGCTGGTCTTTATATTATGTCAGAGGGTATTCATAAATCTTTTGGACAAGTTAAGATATTCTGAAATCTTTTACTTAGGAACCCCACCGCGTAGCGAGCTGTAGTCGTTGAGTATTACGTCTCGTTACCCGGCGGGTTATTTAACACTTGTGTGCGAACATGTTGGGTTAACCTTATGAGCATTAATTCCTGGAAATTTTCTTTTTTTCCAGAGCTGGGTCCCGGCGGGTCTATACAGAACCTGGAGTAAGTTTCCCACCAGTCTCTGTCATGGCTACCTTTGCCCCTGTCTTTGCTTTGTGCATTACGCCCACCTGTTCAGGTATCCCTATTTTTGCGCACACCCTTTGCATTAAATGTGTTAAATGTCTCGACCGCTCAAGGGGTCTGTGGGTTATGAGGAACTGTACCTTTTGCTCTCAATTAAGCCATAAAGTGCTTCAAGACAATGATAAGACCGCAGCGGTCGCTTTACGGGAGGTCAGGCAGCAGATGACCACTTATACTACTACCGTGGCTCATAAGTCACTTCAATGCGATAACGTACCTCTTTGGGACAAGTTACTAATTGAGCACCCCCCCCCATTAAACGTCCCTCTAGAGTCTAGAGTAACTGCACGAAGGTCGGCAGAGACTGGACAGGACCTTACACTTTCTCCAGCCCCAGGCACATCTAAGAGACAGCGAGAACCTACGCCCCCAGTGGCAGCGTCACGGGCACGGTCCAGGTCCAGGTCCCCTCTTCGGCAGCAGCTGCCTCGTCTCTCGTCTTCACCGGCGAGTAAGAAGAGCAAGACAGAGGGGTCAGCCAGTGGTTATAGCGAGAAATCGTCAAAATCCAAGGGCAGTTCTAGGTCACACCGGAGCCACAAATCTTCTAGAAGAGACTCGCATGATCGAAAGGCCTCCCAGCGTTCACCGGAGTCTAGTGCCTCCCATCATACCTCTACCCCCGACAAAGCTAGTATTCAATCTGATGAGGCTAGTGTAGTGTCAGCAACCAAAGATAGCTTGCCAATTAGTATTCTAACCTTAGAATTGGAGAGTTCAGTGGACAGTGATCGTCCTATTGAGAGTGTATCAGACTCCCAAGGGAGTGCAGGCCAAGGCCTAGGTGTATGGCGTTTTTCTCGACCAGGGACTGAATGCCCACGTCTAGCTCTAGATACACAAACAGTGGCTGATGTCCACCGGGACGCGGCGATCCCATCATCCATTCCCGACTTGTCTTGGCAACGCGACGGGACTCCGGCTTCGGCGGAATCCTCTCACGGGGAGCCAGATGACAAAGACGAAGTATCAATAATCTCGGACATGGAGGTGCAAGAGTCGGGTTCAGTATTAGACGACGCACAGGATCGGAATGATTCACCTCTGAGTTCGTCATCAACCAAATATGTCACGGCAGAAGAAAGAGATGGTTTACTGGTTAATGCTCTAACTAAATTTTTTGGCCAACAGCGGAGACAGTGGACCTGGGAGCTTCCATGACAGGTTCCAATGTTCGGCCTCTGATGACTTCTATTGCTTTGACTAAAATTCCTCACCCTCCCTCTATATCACCATCTGTGGTCACTAGGCCTGCTTCGGCGGCACTCACCACTTCTAGTGTAAGGGTTATAACGGACGTGAATCCACCCCCGTTAGACAAAGCACCAATAAAGAAGGTAGCAATGCCCCTTTTATATGGCCTAGACGAATCATGGGTACAGTTGATCCCCACTAAACCAGAGGTCGCTCAACCCACCTTGTCAGGGGAACTTCCAGTGCCACGAGAGTGGGTAATCCAAGGCAATAAATCTAAAAAGTTACGAGCCTTGGATTCTTTGGGTAATGTACTAGATGTTAATGTTAAGGCCATTCCTAACTATTATCACCAGGACTATTTTGTATATACTGCTACACCTGCCCTGCCCCCTGCCTCAGCTTCAAAACTGTTTTCTGACTGGTCCAAGCATGATGGTTTTAATGACATAAAAACTATGTCAGCTCTCTCTTCGTGGCCACCCCTTCGGGGATCACGGCGTCAGGCAATAGATAGATAGATAGATAGCTCTCACTCCAGAACTAGATTTGCAAACTGTCACAGACTCAGCTGCTAATCCAGTGTTGAAGGTGGGAGAGTTGGGCCCGGGACCTTGGGTGGAATGGGAGACAGAGGCTCAGAACTTTGCGACCACCTTCACCTCAAAATCTTCCCACCAAATCCCTCACGATAGTCATTCTTGGTTCTCTATGCCAGTGTGTTCTGCCGGCGGAGTCCCTTCGGCTTTGTTTGCTTTCTTAGCTGCCCCTAAAATCAATCTATGTGAACTCAAGGACCCTTTTACTACTCCTACCCCAACTCACCTAGACCGGGAATTTAGGCTACGAGGGAAAGCGTTTAGACTTTTCTCTCAGTACATTGTGACGCACCAGGTGGCAAAATCAATGCTCCGATCCACTCAGGCAATCGCAGACGCGGATGCCAGAAGGTCGGTTGAACTATCTCGGTGATTGCTCCTTCAGACGTCGATTCAGTCGTTGGGTGACATCCGCACAGCCTTGCTAGAGGCGGTCCGGGCGAGACAAGATCTCAGAATGTCCTTGGTACGAAAACTGCCTAATCGAATTGTGAATCAGGTGGTCATGTCACCAGTGCTCACTCCCTCTTTAATGTCCCCTGATGTGTGGAGAACTGTGTTTAATATGGCTCAAGCCTTTAAGCATAGTCCCGCCCCTTCTAAGAAACCTGCCTTTAACTTCCCCAAACCCAAGCCAGTTGCAAAAGCACAGCCGGGGGGATCTAAGCCCTTTCATCTACCTGCATCCTCCTCCTCCCAAGGTCAATACAGGTATATACAGGGTAAGTTTACAGGTCAGAAAGGACGAGGCTATAACAAACCAGGTCAGAGCTCGTCTTCTGCCAACGCCGGCCAGCCGGCTAAGCGTCCACCACCACCACCTCCACCACCATCAAAAAACTAAAGTCTCTCTCACTCCCGGGGCCGGTTTCAAGGCGGGTGGATCCGAGGGTAGTACAGCCGGCGAACCCTTGTCTGCTAACTGGGTCGTTCCGAACGTGTCACCAAGCATGGCCGTTAAACACTTGGGCAAGGATGGTGGCACGCAAAGGCATCACTTGGCGGTGGCTCCAGCGACCTTTACGTCAGCCGACTACGGCGAATCTAGTTTCTTTAGAGGTGGAGTCACTGGTCAAGGAAATGATGGCCAAGAATGTCATCATGCCGGTCCCTCAAAATTACCCAGTCTTCACATCCAAGCTATTTTTGGTGCCCAAAAGGGACAGTGTTCAGATGAAACCCGTCGTAGACCTGTCTTATCTAAACCTTCACATTCACAAAGAGTCATTCAGGATGTTAACTGTGCACCAAATCAGGCTAACACTTCCGCCGGGAGGATGGATGTGTTCCTTAGACCTGACAGACGCTTATTGGCACGTCTCGGTAAACAAAAGATTTCAAAAATTTCTGGCCTTACGGATCAGTCATCAAACTTATGTTTTTCAGAGGATGCCATTCGGGTTAAACCTGGCACCTCGCTTATTCACGAAATTAGTCCGGCAAGCCCTGATGCCATTGTTAAAACAAGGGATCAGGATTTTGTGGTACCTAGACGACTGGCTAGTGGTGGCAGAGACGGAGCAAGTATGCATAAATCATGCCAACATAACATTAAAACATGTCAAAACTCTAGGGTTCAAGGTAAATCTGGTAAAGTCAAACCTTGTTCCCTCACGAGTAGTTCAGTGGATAGGGCTGGTTTGGGACACAGCTGCTCTCACTCTGAGTCAGAGTGTGGACAATCGAAACAGATTTCGCAGGAAACTGTTCCTGTTCCTTCACAATCTGACTACGACACGGAGAATCTGGGAGTCTCTGGTCGGCTCTCTCAACTGGATCCAACTAACTGTAATGTTGGGCCGGTTGAAAGTAAAGCGTTTAATATTGGAGGGCAACAAATATTTTCCACTATTACCGGCGGAAAAATTATGGCCCATACCAAAATTAATCCACAACTTACTAGCGGTCTGGGCAAAGAGGGAAATGTTGCACTCAGTAATGTCATGGACCTCTCCTCCGCCGACGGTATGGGTAGACACGGATGCGTCAGGAACGATAGGGTGGGGTTTTCAGTCAAACCAAGGGCACCAGGGTCAAGGGCTTTGGTCCCATTTAGAAATCTCCCACATCAATGTCAAAGAATTACTAGTCCCCTTATATTTCCTTCAGGCTCACGGCTCTACTTTACGGGGCAAGTCGGTGGCCTTCAGAATGGACAATCTGAATGCGGTTCACTGTATTCAGAAACAAGGGTCAACGAGATCTCGGAAGTTGCTAATCGTGTCAGAAGAGATTTTTATTCTAGCCAACAGGCTGGACATTCATCTTCATGCATCCTATCTCCCAGGCGTAGCAAACGTCTGGGCAGACGCTCTGTCTCGGAGACAAAGCACAACAGTAGAATGGGCACTCAAGCAACCCATTTTCAACCAAATGATTGCAGAGCTTTACCATCCATAAGTGGATCTGTTCGCGTCCAAGGAGACTCACAAACTCCCAATGTACCTCACCCGCCGGACGATAACGCCGGCAGGGGGGCCAGACGCCCTGGTGACAGACTGGAACAGGTGGAGTTCCATCTATCTGTTTCCGCCGCCAGACGCGTCTCTAATGTGCCATGTAGTAAACAAACTACGAGATTATCGGGGCTTAGTCTCGATAATCGCGCCCCTGTGGCCGGCGCAGTTGTGGTACCAGCAATTGAAAACGTGGTGCCCGCACCCGGTGTCACTCCCGGTCGGGTTTTTCCACTTAGACACGATTGGCAACCTAGCGACCTCGCTGACTTTTGCATTATGGACATTCAGGAGGCCAAGTGGCTAGCACCATATGGTAGAGACGTGACCAATAAATTCATGAATCAATATACTCAGTCTACAAAATGACAGTATCAGTCACATTGGCAAGCCTTTACTTCTTGGATCCTTAAGACAGAACAAACTGTGCCCTCAGTGGCTTTAGTTTTTAATTATTTGAATTATCTGTTCAAACAGAAACGTTTATCTGTGGTAACGTTAAAAAATCACTTAACAGCGATTAGGATGCCATTTTGGGACCTTACCGGTCTCACCATACCAGTCGCGGAGGAAACAGGTTTTATGAGGGCATGTTTTAAACTCCGTCCACCTCCCCGTCAGCTCATGCCTACTTGGTCTCTGGACAAAGCATTGTCGTTACTTCATTCCCGTCTGTACCAAAATACTGCAGATTTTACATTACTATTAAAAAAGGCTGTATTCCTTTTGGCTTTGGCCACCGGGAACAGAGTGTCTGAGCTGGCGGCGATGAGCAACACACCTACAGTATTTGCCTCAGGTTTGGTAGGCTTAATGAGTGTATTCACATTGCACCTTCCCCAGGGTTCATAGCCAAGAATGAGCACAGTGAACAGGTGTTTTCAGAGTTCACGGTGCCGGCGTTGAAAAGGGGAAAGGTGCACCATAATTTATGTCCAGTACAGGCTCAAACCAAATATTTGAGAGTAGCTCCTCGAAACCCCCAGGGTGCTTTATGGGTAGCAAGTACGGGTAAGCGCTTGCTGAAACGTAGATTGGCTTCTCTTTTGGTCGAGGTCATTAACCCCTAAATGTCGGCGCACCACATAAGTCGAGTATAATAAATGTGGACTATGTGGCGGCGCTCGACATAGGTCGTGTGGCAATTTCAGACGTAATGTTGCTGAGAGAGAGAGACAAGTGGTGGCAGGAGAGTAGCGAGCGTATGACTGCTCCAGACCACCGCGGTGGACGTACCGACACGAATCCCACCTCCTCCCTCCCTCTCTCACTCGCTATATACGGAATTGTATGGGGAAAGTGCCTAATTACATGCTTTTTGCACTCGCGTTGCACGGTTTTTGCAAGAAAACTAGCCATCATAAAAGGATCGTTATGGTGTCATTCGAAAGCTCTGTTTATGCCCTTTCAGGGATATTTACTTGTTTTACGTTCTGGGTCTTATTTAGGCATGAAAATGATCACGTAAACAGCCCTATTTTGGCTAAAAACACCCCGCTGGTGGCTACATATTATAAACCGCATAGGCCGCTCGTAAGGTGTTAAAGAGAGTAATCCCGGCGTTGTGGGTAGGGCCCACGATTTACGCAAATGGGCAGCCTCTTTGCGTTTCCTTAAGAATTTTTCTGTGGAAGATATTACGTCCACACATTTGTGGGCCTCTAATCATACGTTTTTGACTCGATACCTGTCAGTAGCTCTAGACAAACCTTCCTTGCCATGTATAGCTTTAAGGCAAAGGGTCTAGGTGGCCCTTAAGTCACTTTTTGTTTAATTTCAAGGAAAAGGGGGAGGGGGGGGGGGGTGCAGTCAGTGTAACATAGGACACCCTAGACCCCGCCGGAGTATAAGAGCTGTGATACTAGTTATGGGTATTGTGATATGAAAAAAATTCTCTGTACCATTCAGTGCAGGAAATTGTGCTAGTACAATGATAGTACAAACAACAGTGTTGTTGTAAGTAGTTTTAGCTATGAAGCAATTAATTTAAGCATTGGTTATATTTTACGAGATATACCCACTACTATTATGGGGTTATATGTGCACATATAAACTTATACGTTTTATTTTTCACCACTTATGTTGAGTGGGGTGCCTTTTTAACTTACAGATCTGTTCGCAGAGTCTCAAGAGTTAATCCCTTTTTATCAAGAAGGCTTCTTTGAAGCACGCACCTGCTTGTAACCCCTTTTGTATATATGTGCTGCGCCAATAAATATATATTTTTCGAAGTAAGAATACTATGTGGTTGTTTGATTATCTGCTTTTTTAGAGTTATGATATGATTACGAATGTCCCCCTCCAGTCTTAGAAATCAGGCATGTTCGTCAATGATGGAGGGGCCACTAATAAATTATAGGTTTGACTCCTGTAAGGAGATAAAGAAAACCTAATATTTAGTAGTGGCCCTCGTAATCATTGACGACTGGGGCCCTCCCGACCATCCCCTTCCCATTCGTCGATGTATTTAGGATTTTGGTTTACTTGATATGTCAGTGAAGGAAGAATGACGCCTGAGTCAGCGTCTGGTCAAAGATCCACACAAGTACATCCACGATATTATGGAAAGCTTATTGAATAGTTATTCTTATTTTGTTTTTGTTTTTATTTTTTACGAAGTTTTTTCGTAGTGAGAACCCAATTCATAATGACTGAAGCCATGAGTGAGGTCGCGTGCGCTCATGATGAAGGCTCCTCAAATGTTTTATGCTCTGCGCGGTAGATTCAAACTACGGCGGATGAGTGTTTGAAGAGGATGCCTTATGTAATAGGCATGTTCGTCAATGATTACGGGGCCACTACTAAATATTAGGTTTTCTTTATCTCCTTACAGGAGTCAAACCTATAATGGGGGCAGAGATGCTGTGCCTTCCAGCTCCCCCTCCCTTTTCATAAACCTAATGGAACAGAACACGATACATATACTGTATATGTACATTAACTTATACTGTACTGTAGCCTATACCTTAAAGCTACATAAGTCATAATTATGTGGTTTCTCTAAATATACCGATAGGTATCAGGAGAGAAACGTATGCGGGGAAGACCAGAGGTGGGTTTGCATTTTCATCTATTGTGTAATTATGTAAAAATAAAAACAATACCGCCCACTTATGAACATTGTGCGTTCTACAAAGAATGCCCAGATATCCCTCATGATTGACTGAAACTATGTGTGCAGCCACTTGGTTCTTCCTCAGCCTCAGTCCAGTCTCCGGCAATAACCGTAGGTGTGTGGGATTCGTCGGATTACATGTACAGTACATCGAATCATGTAGGCTTTGAGGGCCTGTACAGGACTTAAGGGTACCGAGAATTGGCAGAATACATGATCTTCGCGCTCATTCTTGACAATGAAAATTGGTTCTGGAGCTAATCACAGATTGGTTTCTAGGCGTGAACCGTAGACAGTTTGGAGCCCGCGGCTGTCAATTCCGACACTATCAACCGTAGCTAAAGCCATAAAAAACAATGCCGCCTTAAGAAGCCAATCCAATGTCGGATACTTAGAATAGACATTCGATTTTAGCTTGGCTAGGACGCGATCGAGGGACCACACCAGCATCAAATTGTCGGGGTGGAGGTCTGAGTCAGAAGCATGCTCGCATGAAGGTTTTTTCCATCAAATGCCCCTTTCACACATACAGGACTCTGGTGCCGCATGCAGCAGAGTAGCTAGTCGTGGCGGTTTTTTTCCCCGACTTGGTGGAGCTGGCTCGGTATGCCGCATCCAAAGGACTTCACCAGACTACAGCCGCATACAGCCGACGTTGTCGTCTTGACTCCGGAGAAGTTTTGAGACTCGAACCGACAATGGAAATAACGGTCATTTGTACATGCCGACTACACCCGCATCTATAAGACTTCAGACGATCGACTCCAGACTACAAACGATCGACTTCAGAGTCGATCCGCATACACTCGCATAAAGCCGACACATACAGGTTCTGTGGCCAATGGAGGTATATAAGGGGCGCTCGACCAGGGGTGGACATCATTACAGTCGACTCCACCGTTGCGTCAACAGGTACGGTGACACTCTACCGTCCCGTCAACAGCTACAGTGAACTGTGCAGTGGCCCGTGCGTGCAACATGGCTGCGGACGTATTAATAACACCCTCCCAGCGCCAAAATATCGACATATACCTGGCGACCATGTCCATGGATTTAACTCTCCAGGTTGATCTGTTAGCTCTGAAAATGGCCACTAAACAACGAAGGAGGAAGAGGAGCTCAGTGTGGACGCGGAACTGGCTCCTGCGGCGGCAATTGTATGGCCACTACGAGAACATCATGCATGAGTTCATGCGCGAAGACCACCGCAGCTTCAGAAACTTCACCAGGTTGGACATGGACATGTTCTGGGAGATGATGGAGAAGATCACACCCAGGATAGAGAGACAGGACACCTTCTGGCGGAAATCCCTGAGCCCTGCCCTTCGCCTCGCCATTACCTTGCGCTACCTGGCGACTGGTGACTCATATCAAACACTCTCCTATGATTTCCGCGTCGCCCATAACAGCATTTCACTGCTGGTTCCTGACACCTGTGAGGCCATCTACCAAGAATACCACCCTCTCGTTCTGCCATGCCCCAAGACCCCGGAAGATTGGAAGAAATATGCTGACCTCTTCGAAGAACGCTGGCAGTGTTGCCGTTCTGTTGTTGGGAAAAATTTCTTATATTTCTTGTCGGCTTGATGCGGCTGTTTGCGGTTCGAGTTTTGTGTTGTCGGTTTGATGTTTCTGTTGTCGGTTACTTGTCTGCTCAAGTTGGCTCGACTCTGCCATATTGGGTTCCGGGTGTTGTCGTACGTCTGGACTCGTGTCAATGTGGTTGGAGTCTGCTGCGATGCGGCTGCTTGCGGCTGAAATCCTCTATTGTCGGTTGTACTCGTTCGACTCATATTATTGCATAATTATTGCATAATTATATGCAAATATATGTAAATTTATGCACACGACTTCAGCAGACCTATGCGGCTGTACTCGTATCTGTCGGCTGTACTCGGGTGTATGCGCCTGTATTCGGCTGTAGTCTTTATGCTACACATGACACACAATTCGCTACGCTATACTCAAGGACTACAGCCGCATACAGAAGACTAGTGACGACTAGCGCCGACTAGCGCAGACTACTCCCCGCATCCACCAGACAAATGTCAAGTCTGGACAAAATTTTGAAACTCACCAAAACTTTGTTCTGGGGTCACGACTTGACACACATTGCCAGGACTTCACCAGACTACAGACGACTACAGCCGCATTGTCAGGACTAGGTGCCGACTCGGGTGCCGCATGCAGCAGAGTAGCTACTCTGCTGCATGCGGCACCCTAGTCCTGTATGTGTGAAAGGGGCAAAAGGCATAGATAGACCCGTTAAATCATAAAATGGAACTCTTATTGATGTTAGATGATTACGTAGGGTAAGTACGGAGAGATGCTCATTGAACTCAAAGAGATAGTCCAAATATTTAAATATGAGTGGTATCGAGGGTATCTGCTGGTCATTTTCTATGATCCAAGTCGTGAATGCTTCCAATGGGACTGGTATTTGTGTTTTGTTGACTGCATAGCCTTGCATTAATTTGTTGGTGATGCTGTACCTCCGTAGAGGTCAAACCACTTGGCATTCTGAATGTCCACAAGGCAAAAGTTAGCGAGGTCTTGAGGTTGCCAATCGTCTCTAAGTGAAAACTCGACACCGGGTTCGGGCACCACATCCTCAACTGCGGAATCTCCCTACACATGCGAACAATACTCGATACACGGGCGTACTGTACCCCTATACAGAGCAAGAAGCTCTGTGGGAGTGAAGAACCCACGGAGACGGTTAAGCACACTTAACTTCTGGGAACCTGTTTTAGCAAGAGTGGTAATATGATCTTTCCAAGAAAGGTTGGATAAAAAAGATCTATTTATCTATCTATTGCCTGACGCCGTGATCCCCGAAGGGGTGGCCACGAACGAACCGCCCTCATGCACCTGTCCCCAGTCAGTCGACGCCCCTCCTCCCAACCAGCACCGCCTTCCTCCATATACTTCCTCACTCCATCCTTCCACCTCTCTTTCAGTTTACATCTCCCTGTCTGTCCTTCCACCTCGCTCTCGTACACCCTCTCGCTTCCCATACGTTCCATATGGCCGAACCATCTCAAGGTGTTCCTTTCCACACTTTCACACTATGTATGAAAAAGATACACTCAGAATATTGAGAGAAGATGAAGGGTTGATTTGTGTATTGTTGAAGAGTAATCGATAGTTTTGTGGAGGATTGCGACGGATAGATAGAAGGAAAAATTGGGTCTTGGAGGCATTGAAACTAATTTTCTGGCTAATAATAAACAATTTTATTAAGCAAAGTCAAAGCCTGTCACAGTCGAGGGATAAAATTGAATAGAGACAGCTATTAAATGGTATATTTGGACTTTTCTGTAACATTCTCGGCCTTTCCTGTAGAACACCGTCTTGCTTCTACCAAACCTGACTTACTTTTTCTCACCGAAACTCAGTTGTCTAAGGCAACAGACAGTTATCAGGATGAATTATATACTTATAAGTGTAATTTACTCTACATTAAATGATAGGCTATGTAGTGTTCTGCATATATTATTTATATTGAGTTTTGATGAGGGTTCTATAAAGTTTGAGTGTACACCAAAATATGTTTTTCAAGTATCTCTGTATCAAGTATCAAGTATTTCTGTATCTCCTCCTACTATCTCTATTCGCAATTCAAAACCAAAGGTGGATGTTGCATGTACGTATGCAACAATCTTACTTACTCTTGTGTTCCCAACTTTGACTCTTCTGAATTCTCAACTATCTGGCTTAAGCTATCATATCACTCTCTCACTAAATATATGTGTTGTTTATCTCTCCCCTAATTCTACTGAGTATCCAAAACTCTTAGGAGATTTCAATGCTCAACTGTCTCCATGGGGTCTTCACCCCCGCACAGCTTCTTGCTCTGTATCAGGGCACAGTGCGCCTCTTTATTGAGTATTGTTTACATGTGTGAGGAGGTTCCACCCATATCACACTTCTCGAAAGAGTAGTCCTAAGCATTTTGCCTCATCAATTCATTTCCTCTTATTAGTTCCCTACAATATCTAACTACACGCCGCAATGTTGCACCTTTTTCACTCTTCTATTGCTATTCATAGTTTGCTCCTGATGTCAGGTCACGTGACAATAATAAACAAATCTGTACCTGGCTGTGCAGTAAGGGGCTGGCGCGCACTTGTACACAAAGAGACTGGTACATTTTGTGTTGTACCAGGCTGTTTTAGCACACAAGGACGAGGCAATGTGCCTTTTTATTGATGTCTAGCAATCAAAGATACAAGGAAGATAAATTAAGGAAACACTTACAAACTTCAAATCAGAAACATAAAGCAATATGATGAATAGAAGATAAGACTGAATTTTGAGCTCTCTCCTGTAATACATAGCATATTTTTAAGTCTAGCCCATACTGTATATAATACGATACTTGGTGTAGGCTTTGACTTTTGAACTTGTTTGATGCCAAGTGTTGATTAAAATACAACTTCAACCAGTTGTAATTTGTTTAATTTCGCTGCCAACATTACGGGTTTGACAACCCGAAGGGAAGAGAGGAAAACCTAATATTTAGTAGTGGCTCCGGAGTCAAATGACGTAGTGCCATTAATCTTATATGGCCTATTTTAGCCCAATGGCTAAGCTGGAAGACCCTTTAACCTCTCCGCTGCGTAGGTGGGGTATTGGCCACCCCTCCCTGTGCGGAGGTATTTAGACTGTTTCCTAAACTCAAATCGTGATCGTACCATAAATATAATTAATACTTATCCATATGCGCCTATTTTACGTTGATTATAAAGGTATTAACATGTTACAGCAATAAAACAAGTGGAAACAGCGTTTGGATGGTCAAAATCGGCGATAGAGGCCGGGAGTTACATAAGTTATGGCTGAGGCAGCCTGCCAGCCAGCCAGCCGGCCAGACGGCTGGAGAGACACTGTTGAGTGGTAGTCTCTCTCTCGCTCTTTCCCACGCTTGGTAACACAGATGACCACGCCCTGCTAGCAACTCGCTAATGTTAGCACGAATATATACCTAAGAATAAGGGAATAACAGGGAGAAAAGGTGATAATTGAATGGGGGGAAGGGTGGAAGGAGGGGATGTGGAGGAGTGATATTTGGCATGGCCAAGGGGCAATAAAAAAATAAAAAAATTATACTGGGCTGATTTAAATGGGTTTTTTTTAGGCCTTGGATTATATAAGGAGTTCCGCAGCCCACCGGTAGGCCTTATATAAGGAGATCTGCACTTGCTGGGTTAACTATGTTAATTAGTTAATTCAAGCTGGTGAGTTTCCGTGCGCTTCCCATACGTTTGTTGTCAAACAAAACCCGGGGCTTCGTCTCGCCGACGCCTTGAAATTGCCTTCCTTGCAGAGTTGCCAAGTCCGCGACTTTGTCGCACAATTGAGCGACTTTTGGAGAGGATGTGCGACAAATTTCGAGGGGTTGCGCCTTGCGACTTTTTGGGCGACTTTGACTAGAATGTGCGACTTTTTGGGCGATTTTGGTATATTTTGTATTTTCGGCATAAAAATCAGTATTTTCGTTTACATTTTCATTAATTAATTATATATAAATGCGCCAATGGTATCAAAATCATATCCATCTAATAAACATGAAATATAGCCTACCATGATGAGGATGAAAATAGGTAGCCTACATAAACTATAGCTGCTAGCCGTGAGGCAGGGGACTATAGTCGAACAGGGGAAACTAATTGTTATGCCAGGTTTTTACTGGGGTTTAATTGGTTTTGATCAAGTGGGCTCTTCCTAACTGGAGAAGTTATATTGTTTTACCACAGACACAGAAAGACAATAGAGGATAATTATCACAAGACGTGTATTCATATTCCGTTTATTTGCACAAGAATATCGCATACGTAAAAACTAGAACAACAATGGTCAAGAACAAAACAATCAAAGTGCACGAACGAGGCTCCACTACGTCTGACTCGCAAGACTGGATTATTCTATGTAATATCTAAGTAAGTATCAGGGACCGCTTTCTAACTGAAAGATTACACTTGTCCTGTATTTATTTCAGAGATAAGAGTAGCACTCCTTTCAATCGAAGATTTACACTTGTGCTTAGAAAGGTTATATAGTAATTATATATGTGAACTTTTGGTATTTACCTGCGTAGAGTTGTTCTGGGTTTGGGAGCTGTACGTAATTATTTTCCTGATGTTAAATCACTGTGGTGCTTATGCATAAGTTAACTTGAATTTATTTCTTACTAATTTTAACAGAATTATTATCAGTACTTCCCTGATTTCTTTGGGTTTCACTAGAGCTTCCCTTCTCTCGCTTTTATATACGTGCGTAGTATCCGATGTTTCCAGAATACTTTTTATCATATACGCAGTGGATATATTTTTAATTACTTTCACTTTTGATCTTTTATATACTTTCTCTCTGATAATACGTCAAGTATATTTTCTTTTCACAGTTAGATCTTCTATAACTTTTACGGTATAATAACTTCACTTTCGATGTGTAGAATAAAATCCAATGGGTGTAAAATTAGTAATCCAATCTTGGGTAGATCCGTTGGCCGTGGGGTTGTCCTGACGCCACTGGGTTCCCACAGTGTAACTCGAGTACTTTGGTTTGGGACCTTAAATAACTAAGTTGTCTAGCCAAGCCGTGACAAAATAGAATCGAGCTAACGCAGGAGTGAACTCCTGTCTACTCTGGTCTTTAAAAATACTTTGATGAATTTCTTGCAGGTGGGTCTATCCCGGATAAAGCTTGCTAGTACCTGACTGTCTGCTTATATCCACAATAGCACCGGGTTTGGGGTAGGCGAGAATATTAGATTACTTCACCTGGAAGGCTCTAATAAACTAGCTTGTTGATACCCACTTCCAATAATTACTATCAGGGGTGGCAACAGTCTCGGAATTGTGTCTACGCCTTGCGATCAACTGAACAACTCTTCAACTGTACCCTCAACCTTTGATCTGTCCTTTTACCTGGGGTGTTAAGGAACAGCTCTAAATTGAGATACTTAAATGAAGTCGGTGGGAGTGTATATGTACCTTTACACCTTGCCAGGTCGGTGGATGGATGGATTAGGGGCAAAAATGGCACCTAGCAACTGGTAACTTGGGATGTTTACTTCCTTGTGGCTTGGAGTGGGGGGGAACTGTCTAGACCCTACTCTCTTGTTTCTTTTGTCCTAGAGCGGACGCGGGGGTAGATACGGTGTTGGTGTGCCATTCTTGTTGTCGCCTGTCTATCTCACTTCTCTCTTTTCTTGGTGCTTTGGCATTGTCCTGGTTGACGATTATGTCCTTTCCTGGTGTTGGAGGACAGTCCCTCTCTTTGGTAACAGCCCGAGCACGTTTGTCTGGGCTGGCTGTTGTGTCCTTGATGAGTTGGCGGTCCTGCCTTTTACGTTTCTTGCTGTTATTTTCCTGGACTTTGGAATTGTTGATGGTGATGATTAAGTTCCCTTCTGGTGTTGGAGGACGTGTCATATTGATGGTGGCAATTCGTGTTCCGGATTTGTAGGGTATATCATTGTTGGTACAGGGAGATGAGTTGTTTCTCCCCTGGCGGTGTGGAGGGAACCCTGCCTCCGATGCGTCACCTGGTGGTGTCCGCGGGTCCTTTCGTTCCTGGTTCTTTCCTCTACTCTGCCACTGTTTCTCATTCTTCCACTGTGGTGAGGTGTGGTAGGATGAGAGGGAAAACGGCTTGGTGGTGGTGAATGCTTAGGTAACCGTGTCTTCGTTATTTCACCCGTCTCTTGGGGTGTGGCAGAGAGCTCCGCCGGGTCCTTTCGTTCCTGGTTCTTTCCTCTACTCGGCCACGGTTTCCCATTCTTCCACTGTGGTGAGGAGGTGTGGTAGGATGAGAGGGAAAACGGCTTGATGGTGGTGAATGCTTGGATAACTGTTTCTCTGTTATTTCACTATCTTCTTCCTCGTGAAAGTCACAACCTCGTGACTGCAAATAAAAAATCCACAGGTCGTGTTCTCGTAGATAGTGTGTGCAGTCAGCTAGATGTTTCCACCAAATTGATGACTTGTTGTCGGCTGGTCTGTCCATTACAGTAAATATTTTCAGGTAGGATTCACGTTGATAGTTGGCCAGTGCATTGTTGAGTAAGTCAGGCCACTGCATCCTTGTTACTTGGTCATTGGCTTGGATCCACAAAACTTTCGTGGTGAACTTGTCATGTAGAGGGGTTGTGGGAGGCTTGGTTTGGCTTGATTTCTCAGAAGTCGTCATGTTTTTTCTTACAGAGGTGGTGAAGTTTCGTGTTGACACTGTCGAGGGTAGAGGGGAAGTGAGGGTTGGAGAGGACTGTGGTTTCCTTCCTCGGTCAGCTGGCGAGGGTAATAATAACAGTTGACCACCAAACGGGAATAGGGGTGTTCGAATTCGTGGGTGCTGGCATTAGATTTTCTTCAGTAATATTTGCTATTCTTATTTCTCCGGCCAAGTGCGTGAGGTTGCGTGAGGTTGAGGGGTGGGTCCTTTAAGACCCTGAGTGGGGTTGTGAGGTTGGTGACGAATTGAAGAAAAACGAGCCGGGGGTTTTGACAGACGGCCTGATCTGGTCGTGGTAGTTGTTAGCACTGGGGCTGATGAGGTTGAGGACGACGTCGACGGTGATGGTGATACTGGTGGGGGGTAGTTGGAGATCCTCTGGGGTTTGGGGTTTGGGGTTGAGGGGTTGGCCTTCTTAGGGTTAGTGATCAGTAAATAAGGAGATCTAGGCTTGGTACTTGAGGGGTATGGTTTATTGGGTGGGGCCAGGCGTCCGGGAGGGGATAATGGGGTGTCTGAGGTGGAGGGTTTGTGAGGGGTTTTGAAATATGGCTTTTGGGGCGAGAGGCAGAGTGGGGTGTTTGTTTACTAGTTGACGTATATGAGGAAGATGACGGGGGGGGGGGGGGGGTGGGGGGGGGGGAGAATTTGAAGATGAACTTGATGTTGAAGAATATTCGTTTTGTTTACTACTAGAAGGCTTGTGATGATAGGCGGATGCGGATGTGGTAGACAAGCGTTTAAGCCTACTACGACGGGGGAGTTTGGCCGGAAGTCTCGAATGCAAGGGGTGTCTTGGACGATGTGGGGTGGGCACGGCTTGGGGTTTGTCTGGTGAGGGTGAGGGTTGAGTTTGGGGGGTGTTATGGGAGGGGGGATAGGCCATAAATGTGGTCGATGGCTGGGAGGAATTGGGGGGGACTGTAGAATGCAGGAGGGGGGAGGTGAGGGTGGGGGTGGGCGTGAATAAGAAGGGGTTGGAGGAGGTACAGGTGGGGAATAACTATTTGTTGGTAACTCACTATCAGTGGGGCGTGATGAGGGCTTCGTCGATTGTATCGGGGTAGGGGCTGGTTGGTCCAGGAGGAGTTTTCTTCATCCTTAATTAGGGGGCGATAAATCCTCCCAAAACGGTTTCGGTATATCCTAGTCACTCCGTGATAATTAATTATGATTTGATAGGGATTTGGCACTTTGATGATCTTATAGGGGCCCACATATCTAGGTCCTTGTTTGTTGATCACTGGTAACTTGGCAACCAACACTTGATCGTCGATGGCATAGGGGTTTTGAGGTGGGGAGACGTCCTTGGCGGTATCTTGGCTTACTTGTGCAGTGTTGAGGACGTTCATGAGGTGTTGCAAATGGTCGATGTCCAAAGTATGGGTTGAAGGTTTAGCTAGCGTCCTGAAAGGTAGGAGTAGGGGGGCCACACCATAAATCCTTTCGTGGGGCGTGATACCATCTTCTCGAGGACAGGAATTCATACCCCCCACTGATCTCATTTCATTATGAGCTGGCCAGTTACTTGTGAGTTTGTGAGGGCGATGAGTTCTGTGTTCTTAGCTGGTTGTTGATTGTCTTGTGGCTTCTCTCACAGATGGAATTTCCTTGAGGCCCATTAGGGGAAGAAATGGGACACCTTGATGCGGCATAGCTGAGAAATTCTTTCCACACTTTACTGGTAAATTCTGGTGCATTGTCGGAGACCATTGGCAGACCAAAGACTGCCAATATTTCAGTGGTTAAGACTTCTGCACGGAAAGTGCGCTATGATCTTTGACAGGGCAGGCTATGATGAACTTGAATATACGTCGACGAAAGTGACGAACAAATCTTTTTCCATTTACTGAAGGGAAGGGACCCATCACGTCCAGGGCAGAATTTGCCAGGGTTTAGCAGCGGCAAGTTTACAGCAGGCCCGGGTGTCCTGGTTCGGTCTTTACCTAGGTAACAGGGTTTACATGCTTCTGTGATTTTCTTTGTCAGTGCGGTGGGGCCTGTGGTCCAATAAATCTGTTGAAAGACTTGAGCATCTTTGCTTGTCCAAGATGTATCCCATTTCCTTCGTGGATTATTAACAACATTTCTTGGGCTGTTTGGGGGTCCACTGCAATGTGACCAGACTCGGTGTACAGCTGATCACCGACGCGCTGCAAATTGTAGAAAATCTCTCTAGGAATCCACTTGGTTTTTTTTCTTGTTGAGCCAGGAATGTAATAGGGAGAGCTGATTTCCCTCTGTCGATGAATGAATCAGCTGGGCGAACGTAAGGTTGAGGGGTTACTATGGTATCATCTTGGCCATAGAAAACGTTGGAGGGAGGAGTAACTTGGTTAATTTGTTGGTGAGGGTTACTTGTGCCATTTGCACAGCAGCTTTGGGCGACGTTCACAGTGTTGACAGGTAAATGTGACAGAGCGTCTGCATTTGTGTGTAACTTCCCGGGCGATAATGATTTCGAAATCGAATTCTTCTAAGGTTTCTCGCCAGCGGACAAGTAGGGCAGAGTTGTTTCTGATTTCCTGAGCCATTGTAGAGATTGGTGGTCCGTGATTATATCGACTGTAGTGCCGATCAAAAAGGAGCGGAAGTGATTTAATGCCTAGATCACACCCAGGCACTCTCTTTTGGTGGCTGCATAATTACGTTGGGCTGGGTTGAGGGTGAGCTGGCGTAATCGATGACGTGTTCTCTGCCGTCTTGTATTTGGCTAGCACTGCGCCTATTGCATACAAGGATACGTCCGTATATAGGCGGAATGGCTGCCTGTAGTCTGGAAAGGCCACGTTTGGGGCTTGCACCAGGTGAGTCTTTAAGGTGTTGAAGGCGGTGTCTCTTTCTTTGGTCCACACGAACGGTTCTTCTTTCTTGGTTAATTTGTGTAGTGGGCGTGCAATTTCAGCAAACCCGTTGACAAATCGCCTGTAGTAGGTGGCTAAACCCAAGAAGGAGCGAACGCCCTTGATGGTGGTCGGAGGAGTTTGTGCTTGAATTGCAGATAGTTTCTTTGGGTGAGGGGAGATGCCTTCGGCTGAGATTATAGGTTTGACTCCTGTAAGGAGATAAAGAAAACCTAATATTTAGTAGTGGCCCCGTAATCATTGACGAACATGCCTATTACATAAGGCATCCTCTTCAAAAACTAATCCGCCGTAGTTTGAATCTACCGCGCAGAGCATTTAAAATCTGAGGAGCCTTCATCATGAGCGCACGCAACCTCACTCATGGCTTCAGTCATTATGAATTGGGTTCTCACTACGAAAAAACTTCGTAAAAAATAAAAAATAAAATAAGAATAACTATCCAATAAGCTTTCCATCATATCGTGGATGTACTTGTGTGGATCTGACCAGACGCTGATTCAGGCGTCATTCTTCCTTCACTGACATATCAAGTAAACCAAAATCCTTAATACATCAACGAATGGGAAGGGGATGGTCGGGAGGGCCCCAGTCGTCAATGATTACGGGGCCACTACTAAATATTAGGTTTTCTTTATCTCCTTACAGGAGTCAAACCTATAATTTATTAGTGGCCCCTCCATCATTGACGAACATGCCTGATTTCTAAGACTGGAGGAGGACATTCGTAATCATATCATAACTCTAGAAAAGTAGATAATCAAACAACCACATAGTATTCTTACTTTTGTAAAAAAGAGATATTCGGGTGCATAAACTTTATACAGCCTAAATCTTCAAAAAGGGGTACAAGCAGGAGCGTGCTTCAAAGAAGCCTGCTTGAAAAAGGGTCAACTCTGAGACTCTGTGCACAGATCTGCTAGTTAAGAAGGCACCCCACTTAAAGTAAGTGGTGAAAACTAAAAACTTATAAGTTTACATGTGCACATATAAACCCCATTAACTAGTGGATATATTCCTAAAAATATAACCAAACAAATGAATTCTTGTACATTCGTAGAAGTACTGAACTCGTGTACTTATGCAGAAGTAATTACTTCAATGTATGAAGTGTATGCCCCGACAGAGGATATACTTGAAAGAAAGAAAGAGGAGTTCTGGATGAATGTGGAGGCGTGCCTGGAGAAGTTTGACAAGAACGAAAGAATATTTCTGATTGGGGATATGAATGGTAAGGTGGGTGATAGGAAAGTTGAGGGAGTGGTGGGAGGGTGGGGGGTACCATCAGAGGTGAATGGGAATGGTAGTGCACTTGTGGACGTATGTGTGGGGAGGAGGCTGTGGATAGCCAACACCTTCTTCCGACACAGAATGATCCACAGGTACACGTGGAAACGGATGTTGACGATGAAGGATAAGACAGTGGTGGAACGAAAGTCATTGATTGATTATGTATGTGTGGATGAACGAATGAAGAAATCTGTGATGGATGCTAGGGTGTATAGGGGTATTGGAGGGGGTCTGTCTGATCATTATGTAGTGGTAGCTAAGGTTAGGATACAAAAGAAGTGGGTGAGGAGAGCGGGAGGGAGGCGAGAGGAGGGTGGAATGGTGAGGAGGGTGGAGAGGTTGCAGGAGGAGGAAGTCAGGGAGGAGTACAGGAGAGCAGTGGAAAGACGACTAGGTGGGTTCGACCTGGAAGTTATGGAGGAAGTGGAGGAGATGAGCAAGGTGTTTAAGGATGAGATATGTGCAGCATGTGAGGAGGTGTGTGGAGTGAGGAGAAGAGGGAGGGGAGTGAAAGGTACAGCATGGTGGACAGAAGAGGTAAGAATAGCTGTGGAAGAAAAGAAGAAAGCATATAGAGAGTGGTTGGGTAGTAGAGGGAATGAAGATTCCGAGAGACAGAAACGAGCGAGGTACGTGGAGAGTAAGAGGGTGGTGAAGAGAGTAGTGAAGGAAAGTAAGAGAAGAGTAGATGAGGAATTTGGAAGGAATCTGAGTGTAAAATGGAGGGAGAGTAAGAAACTGTTCTGGAAAGAAGTCAAGAAAGTTAGGGAAGGTAGCAAGGGAAACAGTAAGGGTGTGAAAGATAAGAATGGGAGAATGCTAGCCGAGAAGCAAGAGAGAGTCGAAAGATGGAGGGAGTACTTCAGTGAGTTGCTAAATGAAAGGAATGAAGAGCCAGCAAACATAGCTGGATATGGTATGGGAGGGAGAAGAAGAGAAGTAGTGGAGGAGGAGGTGGGGATCAGGAGGTCAGAAGTGTGGGAAGCCATGAAAAGAGTGAAGTTGGGGAAAGCACCAGGAACAGATGGAGTGTGTGGGGAAATGTTGAGGTATGGTGGTGAGATAGTGATAGAATGGGTATGGAAAATGTGCAAACTAGCATGGGAGAAGGGAAGATGACTGGAAGACTGGCATAATAGTCCCCCTATATAAGGGCAAAGGGGAAAGAGGAGTGTGTGGTAACCACCGAGGAATATGTCTTCTAAGCGTAGTAGGGAAGGTATACAGTAGGGTAGTGATTGAGAGAGTGAGAGTGAGAACGGAGAAATGGATAGGCGACGAGCAGGGAGGCTTTAGGAAGGGAAGAGGATGTATAGATCAGATTTTTACCCTGAATTGTGTTGTGGAGAAGTATCTGGAGAAGAAACAAAAGGTGTATGTTGCCTTTATGGACTTGGAGAAGGCCTATGACAGAGTGGATAGAGAAGGTTTGTGGAAAGTACTTAGAATATACGGAGTAGAGGGCAAGTTGCTGAAAGCAGTGAAGAGCATGTATGAGGGTGCAAAGGCGGCAGTACGTGTGGAGAGTGAGCAGAGCGAGTTCTTTGACCTGAATGTTGGTTTGAAACAGGGGTGTGTGATGTCCCCGTGGTTGTTTACTGTATATATGGATGGAGTTATGAAAGAAATACTATCAAGAGCAGTGGATGTTGGTGTATCGCTGAAAAGGGAGGGAATTGAGTGGAAGCTACCTATACTGCTGTTTGCGGATGATACAGTTCTGATGAGTGATAATGAATGGGAGTTGCAGGGTCTGGTAAATGAGTTTGGAACAGTGTGCGAAAAACGGAATTTGAAGGTAAATACGGGGAAGAGCAAGGTTATGGTCTTCGAAAGGGGTGAAGTCACAGAGTGTGAGGTGAAGCTGAACGGTCAGGCTATGGAGATCGTCAACTCTTTTAAGTATCTGGGAAGTGTGTTGAGTAAAGATGGGACTATGGATGAAGAGGTGCGGGAGAGGGTACAACAGGGGAAGAGGGTTGTAGGAACGCTAAAAGCAGTAACAAGAAATAGGGTGGTCAGTATGGAAGTGAAGAAGTCCTTGCATGACAGTGTGGTAATCCCGACACTGACTTACGGAAGCGAAGCATGGACGTTGGTTGAGAGACTCAGACCAAGAGTGAGAGCAGTGGAAATGAATTACTTAAGGAGTGCGTGCGGAATTACATGGAGGGATAGACAGACTAATGAGGAAGTAAGAAGGAGGTGTGGTGTGGAGGTAGATGTGCTGGAAAGTGTGAAAAGGAACAACTTGAGATGGTTCGGCCATATGGAACGTATGGAAAGCGAGAGAATGACTAAGAGGGTGTACGAGAGCGAGGTGGAGGGACAGAGGGGGAGAGGTAGACCGAATATGAGGTGGAAGGATGGAGTGAGGAACTACATGAATGAAGGCGGTGCTGGTTGGGGGGAGGGGCGTCGACTGACTGGGGACAGAGGTGCATGGGGGCGGTTCGTTCGTGGCCACCCCTTCGGGGATCACGGCGTCAGGCAATAGATAGATAGATAGAATTACTTCAAAAGTAAAAGTCGTAGTTGCAACTACCGAGATTTCTCAAAAATCTATTGCTTCACAGCCAAAGCTACTTACAACAAGAATTGTTGTAACACTACTATTGGCCTTTAGCACAATTTCCTGCAATGAATACTACAGATTTTTTTTATAATACAATGCCTACAACCAGTATCACAGCTCGTATGTTCCGAACACATACTCCGGAGGGGTCTAGGGTGTCCTATGTCACACTGACTGCACCCCCCCCCCCCCTTTTTCTTGAAATTAAACAAAATGTGACTTAAAAGGGCCACCTAGACCTTCTGCCGTAAAGCTATACATGGCAAGGAAGGTTTGTCCAGAGCTACTGAAAGGTATCGAGGCAAAAACTCCTGATTAGAGGCCCACAACCGTGTGGACGTAATAACTTCCACCGAAAGATTATTAAGGAAACGTAAAGAGGCTGTCCCCTTGCGTAAATCGTGGGTCTTACCCACAACGCCGGGATTCTTCTCTTTAACCTCTGAAGTGCGCACGGGGGTAATTGAAAACGTCCCCCTGTGCTGACGTATTTGAGGTCTTTCCGTCACTAAAATATTCATTGTACCATTAATAGCATTAATAATTATCCATATGCGCCTATTATGGGTTGATTATAAAGGTATTAACCCGTACAGCCCCAGCGACGCGCCTGGCGCGTCGGCGATGTATGTAACGCACAGCCCCAGAGACGCGCCTGGCGCGTCACCCTAATTGCCCCTAATTGCGCCGACCGTAACCTCAGGTGTAGCCACGCAAGAGGGCTCAGATTTGTATGGGAACTGTGTACGTATCCCACGCAACCGTGCCGATGGTTGAAAACTCTCAAAGTCCACGTGCGTGCGCGCGAGCGCGCAATAACCTGGTTTTTTGGGATAATTGCCTTCAATTTTTTACTCTTATAAAATCCGTTTTCGGGGGCTCTGTAGGACCATTTTTTAAGCTTTTTGAGCGGTTTTTCGTGGTTTTTCCTTCATTCCTAACCCATTCGCTATTGTTTCTGGAATAAAACCATTTTTTGAAAACCGGCCGGGTTCTGGTGCGCAAACATTACAAAACTAGCCGGGGCTCCACGGGTTAACCTGAAACAACAATAAAACGAGTGAAAACAGCGTTTGGATGGTCAAAATCGGAGATATAGCCCGCGAGTTGTATAATGTATGGGTGAGGCAAGCTACCTTCCCGCCAATTTCCCCCAAGGCCACTGAGACACAGTCGATCGATACTCTCTCTCTCTCTCTTGCACTCGATTGCCATCAGTGATGACAACACCCTGCTTGCAACTCGCTAATGTTAGCACGAAAATATACCTCAGAATAAGGGAATAATAGGGAAAATAGGTGATAACTGAAGGATAGGAGGAAAGTGGGGAAGGAGGGGAGGTAGAGGACTGAGATTTTGCATGGCCCAGGGGCCAAAAAAAAATAAAAAAATAAAAAAATAAAAATATTTTTTTTTGTTTTTTTTTCGATGTCAAAAGTTGATTTTTAATTTTACTTACTCAGGAGAGTCTTCCCGCAGTCCGCCGGGGGAACTCTTAAGAGTCTCCCCGCAGCTCCCGGGTTAAAGCCCTCGACCAAGAGAGAAGCCAGTGTACGCTCCATCAAGCGTTCACCCGGACTTGCGACCCATAAAGCACCCTGGTGATTTAGAGGTGCCACTCTTAAATATTTGGTTAGAGCTTGCACTGGGCAAAAAAGATGGTGCACCTTTCCCCTGTTTATCGCCGGCACCGTGAACTCTGAAAACACGTGTTCACTGTGCTCAATCTCGGCTATGAATCCTGGGGAAGGTGCAATGTGAATACACTCATGAAGCCTATCAAACCTGAGGCAATTAGGTGCGTTGCTCATCGCCGCCAGCTCAGATACTCTGTTCCCGGTAGCCAAAGCCATAAGGAATACTGCCCTTTTGTAAAATCTGCAGTCTTTGGTACATACGGGAACGAGAATAACGACGATGCTTTGTCCAGAGACCATGTAGGCCTGAGCTGACGGGGAGGTGGGCGGAGGTTAAAACCTGCCCACATAAATAACTTTCAGATAAATGTTTCTGCATGAACAGATAAATTAAATAATAAACAACCAACGCCACCGAGGGCACAGTTTGTTTTGTTCTAAGAATCCGAGACGGAAAAGCTTGCCAATGCGATTGAAACTATCGCTTTGTAGACTGGGTATATTGATTCATGAATATCTTGGTCACGTCGCTACCATATGGTGCTAGCCACTTGGCCTCCTGAATGTCCAAAATGAACAAGTCCGCGAGGTTTCTAGGTTGCCAATTGTGTTCTAAGTGGAACAACCCGACCAGGAGTGACACTGGGTGCGGGCACCACGTGTTCAAATGCTGATACCACACTGCGCCGGCCACAGGGGTGCGATTAGCGAGACTACGCCTCGCTAATCCTGTAGTTTGTTGACTATGTGGCACATTAGAGACGCGTCTGGCGGTGGAAAATAGATAAATGGAACTCAACCTGTTCCCGTCCGTCATCAGAGCGTCAGGTCCGCCCGCCGGCGTTATCGTCCGGCGGGTGAGGTACGACTGTGAGTATCGCCATACACCTTGGCTGTGGCTGTCTCTCGCTTGCGAGCTCGGTATACCCCCTGAATGGGAGCCCTCGTCCGAGTCCCGTAAAGGTTTATGATAATTAAAAGCTCCCATAGCTCATTAACACATTGAAAGCAGAGCTGGTGAGCAAAATCATAAAGTATACTAATTAATTTAATTTATATTTAATTGTATTAAAATAAATTACTATAAATAAACACAATATTATCATAATATAATCATAGAAAATATATATGTTTATTATGATTCAGCTATTAAATTATTTCATTAACAAATAGAAATAAGATAGGGCTACCTGAGCTTAACGGCGTTGAACATACAGCAATGAGAGGTTCAAGTGCCGACACGACAGAGACTGGGGGAAAACTACCCCGCCCCCAAGAACTACCTGGTCACCTGGTGCAACACCAGTACTCCGCCCTGGAAAGAGAAAGTTCCGGGGATTAATGCTCATAGAGTTACACCCAAAAAACGGTACAAAATATGTGCCCCAAAACCGCCGGTCAACGAACCGTAGCACTCCACCACTACTTTTCGTTGTCCTTTAGTTTCATATTAAAGATTTCAGCATCTCTTTACTTGTCCAGAAGATTTAAGCATATCTTCTGAATCCTCATAAAGATGAAGCATATCTTTATTAAAGATGAAGTCTTTCAAGTATCCCTTTACACTTGAAACACTAGTAAGATTCCGGCATCTTTTTATCCCATAAAAAGTCTAAGCCTATCTTAATCTCTAATCTGGCTTCTCCCAGAAGCCCTCATAGATCGCCGTCTTGAAGGCCGTGATACCCTATTGTATCAATCAATTGTTTGGCAAATTATCGCGAATTGCAAATCAGTTAACATAACCACCCAAAGGTACAACTGCCGGGTTTTATATACAATGTCAAACCAATTGTACCTGCCCCAGACCTCTATGTAAAAAGGTCGCCGGGAGGGAAAGACTAATCAAACAAACGGCATTGTTTCAATGGCTTATTAAAGATTTCAGCATATCTTTCACCTGTCCAAAAGAATTAAGCATAACTTCTTAATCCTCATAAAGATGAAGCATATCTTTATTAAAGATGAAGTCTTTCAAGTATCCCTTTACACTTGAAACACAAGTAAGATTCAGGCATCTTTTTATCCCATAAAAAAGTCTAAGCCTATCTTAATCTCTAATCCGGCTTCTCCCAGAAGCCCTCATAGATCGCCGTCTTGAAGGCCGTGATACCCTATTGTATCAATCAATTGTTTGGCAAATTATCTCGAATCGCAAATCCGTTAATATAACCACCCGAAGGTACAACCGCCGGGTTTTATATGCACTGTCAAACCAATTATACCTGCCCCAGACCTCTTTGTAAAAAGGTCGCCGGGAGGTAAAGACCAAACAAACAGACAGCATTGTTTCAATGGCTTTGAAAAGCAGAGAAAACCAAGTCCAACAGGTGTCAGCCGGATCACCTAGAAAACTGTGTGGAGCCCCCCTCGACGGGAATAACCCAGGAAGCCTGATCCCAGGCTCGACCATAGAAAACGCAGTTTCTGATGAGCCCTCAAGCGACGAAACTCGTCGGGGTAACTTACCTATTTTAGCTATCCTGACTAAAACTCGGTAAACAAAAACGGTGTTCTCAGAGCAACGAGAAAAATGCCGGAAAGGTAACCCACACTAAACTATACATTACAGGAGGGCGTAATGCATAAAGCAATGAATAACACAGGAAGCCTGATCCCAGGCTCGACCACAGAAAACGCAGTTTCTTATGAGCCCTCAAGCGACCAAACTCGGCGGGGTAACTTACCTATTTTGAGCCATCCTGACTAAAACTCGGTAAACAAAAACGGTGTTCTCGGAGCAACGAGAAAAAACGCCGGAAAGGTAACCCACACCAAACGAGACATTTTAACACATTTTATACAAAGGGTGTGCGCCAAAATAGGGATACCTGAACAGGAGGGCGTAATGCATAAAGCAAAAACCGGGGCAAAGGTAGCCATGACAGAGACTGGTGGGATACTTACTCCAGGTTCTGCATAGACCCGCCGGGACCCAGCTCTGGAAAAAAAAGAAAATTTCCAGGAATTAATGCTCAGGTTAACCCAAACATGTTCGCACACAAGTGTTAAATAACCCGCCGGGTAACGAGACGTAATACTCAACGACTACAGCTCGCTACGCGGTGGGGTTTCCTAAGTAAAAGATTTCAGAATATCTTAATTTGTCCAAAAGATTTATGAATACCCTCTGACATAATATATAAAGACCAGCATGGCGTTTATAACTGATTAAGTCTTTCCGGTGGTGTTTGTTTCAAGATTCAATTTTGGAAAAAAAATAAAATAAAAAAGACGCCGGCCCCGAATTATCTCGTAGATCAAAAACTGGAAAGCCTGACAAATATACGAGATCTAACTTCTCCCGAAGTATCTTTTTAGATCGCCGTATGTTGAAGGCGGCGATACAAAACGTATCCCTCAATTGTCTGGTTAACCTCTCCGCGGCGCACAGGGGGTTTTCTACAGGGTAAGACTGTGCGCACCTATGATGATTTTGGGACCTATTGCAAATTTCGATAAAAAGTACATCATCGTGTAGGGAATGTTTGCGGGCATCGGCCCATATATATTTGACCCCCCAAAAAATGTCTGGGGGGGGTGGGGGAACGGTCCGTAGTTGAAAAATGTGGAGCGAATGGCACCGCGCGGCTAGATTGTCATCGAGCGGCGAGATTTCCCTGCCGAATATTTACGCGCGCAGGGGATAGAAGGAGAGGGAGGAGGGGGTGGGTTACGGCGTATTATCACGTATATGTCCATTTTTGAGCCCTTTTAGGCTATGTAGAGTATGTATACGTGTGTAGGCCACCCATATAACAATGAATATGCCTCATAGTGACCAAAAATTGCAATATATAAGGGAATTATAAGATAATTTGTAGGCGGGAATGAAGATGTGTTGGAGGTTTGGCGGCAATTTATGAGCTGAGAGTGTGGTTTACGCCATACATATCACGTATATCTTGTACGTAGAGCACTGTCATGCTATAATACAGACTTGTACGTATGTATACGTGCCATATATCAAAATATATACCGCATATTGACCAATTCATGCGATATTTACGCACATTATCAAAGAGTTTCTATGCGTGAACCAAGGTGTGAGTGAGTTGTGCTGGGAATGAAAGGGGGAGAGGGTGTGTTACGCCATAAATATCACGTAAATCTTGTATTTAGAGCACTGTCATGCTATAATAAAGACGTGTACGTATGTAGGCGTCCCATATAACAAGGAATATACCGCATATAGCCCAATTGATGCGATATTTACGCAAATTGTGAATGTGTTTCTAGCAGACGGAAGCCTGAAAGGGTGGGTTGGGGGTGGGTGGGTGGGAGGGAGGGAGGGAGGCGTGCAGGGAGGGAGTGAGTGAGTCGTGAAGAGAAGGAAGGCAGGCAGATCCAGCTGTGTGACAATTGTGAAGGCGCCCGAGGCGTATGGATGCTTGGGATTTTGAACCTTATGTCTTCCAGGTGTCTGGTGTTTGTTGCCACCAAGAGTTTTACAATAACATGAGTCAGGAATGGAGAGAGAGAGAGAGAGAGATAGATAGAAACTGAGACATGCGTATGTCGTACGTATAAATGAACTTCAGAATTGCATTTTTATGCAAGCAGACATTGCATTTTAGACACATGTGAAGTACCACAGAAACATGTAGGCCATTGACTGTCAATAAAGTACTATATTATAGACCACCAGCGACGGTGGTCAGTAAACACGTGCAGATTGCCTTTTGCGATAAAGGGCTAAATATAGAATGGTGTCTCCTTACACTTGCGAAAGGGTAGATTGCCACCAGAGAAACGTTTACTTATTTATTTCCAAGTAATATGCAATCTAAATGTATATTCGAGACCTACTGCAATTATTTGTATGACAGTCATGACTATGTATAATCCAATATACGCGCGTAGGCGAGACATAAGAAAGCTGGTTGAGCAATTTTCGACACCCACACAGTTATTATTCTTTTTTATTTACAATATTATTCAATACAAATGTATTTGTGAAGAGTATTTTATCCATTATTGTATTTATACAAATTTTGTTCCCAGACAGAGCTGCTGTGGCTGGTGTAGCTGGGGCATAAAGGGAGCGGCAAGGGTCACCGCTTGACCGTGTGAAAATGAGTGGAGTCGCACTGAGAGGGGCAATTTTGCTGAATGTTTTGGCAATTTTGGACAGAATAAAGTTATATAATTACTAATTCTTGACAGAGACAAACTTTCATAAACCTTGGCATGATATAATTGATAATCCCATCAATTTACAAACGTAAATTGGTGGGATAATTCATTTTTTTTTGTATATTGTCATTTCGATTGTAGACACGAAGTTTTGAGTGATATTTGGTATGAGCTCCTGTGGCATGGTTGGTAAGGTCGCGGACTGGAAAACTCAAAGTGTGCTAGGGTTGTGTGATCGAATCCAGGAGGGGGTTATGGGGAAGGTTTTATATTGTCTAGAAAATTTTTGATAATTTTTTTTTTTTTAAAAGATCATGCCATTGTATTCAATAAATATGAAATATTCATAGAATATATCATATTGTAAGAATACAATGACATGACCTTGTGTTTTTTTTTTTATTGTTTTTTTTTATTATCTTAGTAGGTTTGACAGGATTTGTTGAAACATATTTATTTTTGTACAATTCATTTGAGGTAAGAAAATAATTATATACACATGACTTTGGCTAATAACAAACATATATATTGATATAATAAAAAAATAAGGCATATTACATGTAAATATTTGAAACTTATAAACTAAATAATGAAACATACAATTATATAATGTAAAAGCTATATCACAGGGACATCTTTGGAACTTATACATTATATAATATATATGTTACATTATGAGGTAGCGTGATCAATTAGGTCAGGTCAGGTAAGGTAGGGCGTGAGTCCAGGACAGGGCTGGGCAGGGGGCGAGTCCAGGGCAGGGCAGGGCAGTGCAGGGCAGGGCAGTGCAGGGCAGGGCAGGGCAGGGCGACACTCAATAATTTTTGAAGGTGTGGTAGTCCCTGAAGCACTCACCCATGCAGAGTGGAACTTTGCACTCTGCGCACATTGAGGTGACTCTTTTTGGGACATGGGGTTTCCTGACACTGGAGCTGCAGACGGTGCACTGCACCTGCCTGTGACGAGTGCCAATCAGCTCGGTGTTGGTCAGGTAGTGTCTTTGGACACCCACCTGGACTCGGTCAGGAACGTGATCCCCACGCCATGCCGTACGTCTGTGAGTGGTGGTGCCATACTTCTCCAGGAGTTGGTATGAGACGTTGTACACGAACTCCCGGAATTTAAGTTTCTGGTTTGGGGCCATATTCTTTTTGACCAACCACAAGTTGTAGGCGTTCAGCATCGTTATGTCAACAAGGTGGAGGAAGAGCTTGTGATACCACTTCACAGTCTTCCTCAGACACTCAACGCCTGACAGCTGACAGTCAGACTTGTCCACCATGCGCATGTTTTTGGTGTAGTCCACTACCATGTCGGGCTTGTAGATGGTCTTCCTGGTTCGGTAGTGGATTTTGCCAGAATCCATCTGGGCACCTGTGTGGACGGTGGAAAGCAGGTGGACGTCTCGCTTATCCTTCCACTTCAGGGCTATCACTTTCCCACACTTTTCGAGCTGCTTGTATTTCTGCCCCTTTCGTCGCCTTCTTTGCACATGCCTCTCGCGGTGTTCCTGGGCCAGGTCGTCTTCTGAAGGTGTGTCACTGGAGGAGGCATCTGTGAGAGGAATGACATCACCTGTGAATTTTGGCATAAACTTTCTTGTCTTTCTGACAGTCCCACATGACCCCGTTTGGTTGTCATGAAGAAACTGGCAGAGAGCAGGAGAAGTATACCAGTTGTCAGTGTAGATGATGTGGCCTTTGCCCAGGTAAGGTGCCAACATTTTCCTGACGATGGCACCTGACATGCCCATGGGGTCATTGGCAGCGGCTTTCGGTATGTCAATGTCAGTGCCTGTGTACACGATCATGTCAAGCACTATTCCAGTTTCGCAGTCACACAAAACGAAGAGCTTGATTCCGAACCTATGCCTTTTCAAGGGGATATACTGTTTGAAAACAAGACGTCCTTTGAAGAGCACGAGCGACTCATCAATCACCAAATTGAGGAAGGGGTAAAAGTATTTCCTATACCTCTCCAACAACATGGTGAACACATTCCGAACTTTCCATATCCTGTCAATCCTGTTAGGATTTTCGTTGTCTGCAAAGTGCATAAATCTTAGCAGCAACAAAAATCTGTCACGAGTCATGAACTTATTGAAAGTTGGGGTGGCGATGAGAGGGTCGTGCTTCCAATAGTGTTGCAACACATGCTTCTTGATCAGAGGCATGAGGAACAACAAGGCAAAGAACGTCATACATTCTTCCACAGTCGTATCCACCCAGCCTCGTATTCTCGCTTTTGGAGAAAGGACGTCCAATCTGCCAAACACCCACCTGTAGTAGGCGTTTGTTTGGGCAACGATGTACGTCATTACCTCCATATCGAAAAAAGCGAGGAAGAAGTCGCTTTCGTTCGCTTGATCGTCACAGGGCCAGTCGTCAGTTGTTCCTGACGTCCCAGGATTGAACTGGGGCACGTCAGGTACAAAATTGACCCCGTCAGACCAATCGAACGAAGGCAAGCCATGGATCGGAATGCCGTCTGCGTCTGCTTCATCGTCTGAAATATCGCTTCCATGGTCGCGATACAGCACTTGATCATCATCACCCTCCTCTTCACTAGACAGACGATGACCTTCCTCATTTTCGTCACCGACGTCTGACTCACTCCCACTGTCCACTCCCAAATCCCCCCACCCTTGGTCCCGTGCTAGGGCTTCGTCGTCAAAACCTTGGCTGCCAATGTCCTGCGAATCACCATCAAACAGCAGGGCGCCATATTTTGATGGTGTCAGAGTTTTCCGGGTAACTTTTGCACGCGAGGGTGTCTTATGGACAGGGACAGCAGAGGTGGCGGCAGGGGCGGCGGCAGAGGCGGCGGCAGGGGCAGCAGTGGTGCGTGGCCTTGATGGCAAGATGATGGTGGTGCCTGTCGCCCTTCTCTCTGTTCCTTGGGCAGGGGCGGCAGGGGCGGCAGGGGCAGCAGGGGCAACAGGGGCAGCAGGGGCAGCAGGGGCAACAGGGACAGCAGGGCCAGCAGTCGCTTTCCCTCTCCCTTTCCCCTTCCCCTTCCCCTTCCCTGTTCCTTGGGCAGGGGCGGCAGGGGCGGCAGGGGCAGCAGGGGCGGCAGCGGCAGCCGGGCCAGGGGCGGCGGCGGCGGCCGGGCCAGGGGCGGCGGCTGGTGGTGGTGGTGGTGGTAGGGGCACTGTGGCTGGCGTACGGGATCTTTTCCCTACGCCCGTGCCTTTAATTTTTCCTGCCCCCGCAGGTTTTGCAGCCCTAGGGCGGCCTCCTGCGTCGCTGGCAGGGGCAGCAGGGGCGGCAGCGGCAGCCGGGCCAGGGGCGGCGGCGGCAGCCGGGCCAGGGGCGGCGGCGGCAGCCGGGCCAGGGGCGGCGGCTGGTGGTGGTGGTGGTGGTAGGGGCACTGTGGCTAGCGTACGGGATCTTTTCCCTACGCCCGTGCCTTTAATTTTTCCTGCCCCCGCAGGTTTTGCAGCCCTAGGGCGGCCTCCTGTGTCGCTGGCAGGGGTGGCAGGGGTGGCAGTGGTGGTAGTGGTGGTGGTAGTGGTTGTTGCAGTGGCCTGGGTCGTGGTGGCAGTGTCCCGAAAGACCAATGACCTCTGTGCCATTGCCCTGCTTGCACGTGTTTTTTGTGCTTTGGGTGCTGGTGTTTCGTCCTCAGAGCTGTAGGGCGTGTCGTACTGGTAGCTAGGGTCTTTGGCAGCCACCCTCTGCCTTCCACGGCGGCTAACACCACCAGAAGGAGGGCTGGTTGTGTCATCAGGGAGCGAGCGTGAGGGACGTGTGGGCTCCATGACTAGTGCGTGGTTACTGGCGCGGTGGTGCTTGCACGAGTGCGGGGAGAGTGTTTGGCGGGGTGGTATCGAGAGTTGACATGTAGTACTATATCCACACCAATTTTCAGCCGCCTGACTATTAACGCGCGGTTTTGGTACGCGTTCAAAAGCGTTACTCTGAAGAGTCTCCCCGCAGTGCGCCGGGGGAACTCTTAAGAGTCTCCCCGCAGCTCCTGGGTTAACTAACTGAATTGTAAATTCGTTATTCCCATCCCTCCAAGGAGCACCCGCCGGGTGTGAATATTAGTTTAAAAAACGTTAACCCCAATTGTGCCCTAAAGCGCCGTATGTTGAAGGAGGCGATACACAATGCATCCCTCAATTGTCTGGTCAACTAAACTAAATTTTGCAAATTCGGGCATCCCACCCTTCCAGGTTGCACCCGCCGGGTGATGTAAAGTTTAAAAGTTAACCCCAATTGTTCCTAACCCCACTTCTTCGTAAAAGATCGCCGGGGAGGAAATACAAATATCGCGAATTGCAAATCAGTTAATATAACCACCCAAAGGTACAACCGCCGGGTTTTATAAGCAATGTTAAACCAATTGTACCTGCCCCAGACCTCTTTGTAAAAAGGTCGCCGGGAGGGAAAGACTAAACAAACAAACGGCATTGTTTCAATGGCTTATTAAAGATTTCAGCATATCTTTTACCTGTCCAAAAGAATTAAGCATAATTTCTTAATCCTCATAAAGATGAAGCATATCTTTATTAAAGATGAAGTCTTTCAAGTATCCCTTGACACTTGAAACACTAGTAAGATTCAGGCATCTTTTTATCCCATAAAAAGTCTAAGCCTATCTTAATCTCTAATCCGGCTTCTCCCAGAAGCCCTCATAGATCGCCGTCTTGAAGGCCGTGATACCCTATTGTATCAATCAATTGTTTGGCAAATTATCTCGAATCGCAAATCCGTTAATATAACCACCCAAAGGTACAACCGCCGGGTTTTATATGCAATGTCAAACCAGTTATACCTGCCCCAGACCTCTTTGTAAAAAGGTCACCGGGAGGTAAAGACCAAACAAACAGACAGCATTGTTTCAATGGCTTTGAAAAGCAGAGAAAACCAAGTCCAACAGGTGTCAGCCTGATCACCTAGAAAACTGTGTGGAGCCCCCCTCGACGGGAATAACCCAGGAAGCCTGATCCCAGGCTCGACCATAGAAAACGCAGTTTCTGATGAGCCCTCAAGCGACGAAACTCGTCGGGGTAACTTACCTATTTTAGCCATCCTGACTAAAACTCGGTAAACAAAAACGGTGTTCTCGGAGCAACGAGAAAAACGCCGGAAAGGTAACCCACACTAAACTATACATTACAGGAGGGCGTAATGCATAAAGCAATGAATAACACAGGAAGCCTGATCCCAGGCTCGACCACAGAAAACGCAGTTTCTTATGAGCCCTCAAGCGACCAAACTCGGCGGGGTAACTTACCTATTTTGAGCCATCCTGACTAAAACTCGTTAAACAAAAACGGTGTTCCCGGAGCAACGAGAAAAAACGCCGGAAAGGTAACCCACACCAAACGAGACATTTTAACACATTTTATACAAAGGGTGTGCGCAAAAATAGGGATACCTGAACAGGAGGGCGTAATGCATAAAGCAAAAACCGGGGCAAAGGTAGCCATGACAGAGACTGGTGGGATACTTACTCCAGGTTCTGCATAGACCCGCCGGGACCCAGCTCTGGAAAAAAAGAAAATTTCCAGGAATTAATGCTCATAAGGTTAACCCAAACATGTTCGCACACAAGTGTTAAATAACCCGCCGGGTAACGAGACGTAATACTCAACGACTACAGCTCGCTACGCGGTGGGGTTTCCTAAGTAAAAGATTTCAGAATATCTTAATATGTCCAAAAGATTTATGAATACCCTCTGACATAATATATAAAGACCAGCATGGCGTTTATAACTGATTAAGTCTTTCCGGTGGTGTTTGTTTCAAGATTCAATTTTGGAAAAAAAAAAACTAAAAAAGACGCCGGCCCCCGAATTATCTCGTAGATCAAAAACTGGGAAGCCTGACAAATATACGAGATCTAACTTCTCCCGAAGTATCTTTTAAGACCGCCGTATGTTGAAGGCGGCGATACAAAACGTATCCCTCAATTGTCTGGTTAACTAACTGAATTGTAAATTCGTTATTCCCACCCTTCCAAGGAGCACCCGCCGGGTGTGAATATTAGTTTAAAAAACGTTAACCCCAATTGTGCCCTAAAGCGCCGTATGTTGAAGGAGGCGATACACAATGCATCCCTCAATTGTCTGGTCAACTAAACTGAATTTTGCAAATTCGGTCATCCCACCCTTCCAGGTTGCACCCGCCGGGTGATTTAAAGTTTAAAAGTTAACCCCAATTGTTCCTATCCCCACTTCTTTGTAAAAGATCGCCGGGGAGGAAATACAACAACAGCATAGTTTTATATCGGCTTTGCAAAACTGAAAAAACTACAAACAACACGTGTCCGTATGAACACTGTTAGATGGGTACAGCCAATCCGCCGGGAATCATAAGGAGCCTGAAACAGGCACCCCAGAGATGCAGTCCTGGGGAGCCACAGACACCCATTCGCCGGGGAAACAAGCCTGGTTTAACCCTCCAGCCCCGGTTATGTATTATATATATATTCCTCGAAACCCGGGTGTTTTGGCCGAAAAACGTCTAGGCTAGGCTACCGTATATTCGTTAATCAGACTGCTTCCCGCATTCCCGCGCATCCCCAAGCGTAGCTGTGTTATTTACCTGTAAAATGGCATTAAGTAGAGCTCTCTAAGTCAACTGGTTGAGCTGTGATGATGATTTCATTGGAGATAACTTTATGGCCAAAACAGCCACTTTACACCACTTTTCGATACTTAACAACAACATACAGGCACACACGAACAAGCGACGCTCTCCTTCTTGTGGCCGGAGATGCGGAGCGTCGGTCCAGCCGGCTGTTGTTTACATGCGTCGGACCGACGCCTCGCACAGCAAGCTCACAGGCTGTGACGTCATGGGTGTTTAAGAGACCTTCCGGGTACCTGTTATATGCTTTTTTATGGGTGTTCAAGAGGTCATCCGTGGTGAGAGGGTTAAACCACGTGTGGCCAAAACTCGGCAACCAGCCGGGGTTATCAAGGTGAAACCGAGAAAAACCCGCCGGAAAAAACCCACCCCGTCCAGATACCATCTGAACGCAACACCGGACCGAGGCGTAGCCAAAACACAACTAACGCCGGGCCCAACATAGTCCGTGGAACTAGCCAATACACAACTAACCCAGGACACATAAATAGTCCGTGGAATTAGCCAATACACAACTAAACCAGGACACACATGACACAGTAGTACATATTTAGAAAATAAATCAATAACACTTGTATATGTGGAAAAGCTACGAGAGGCTGGCTAGGCCTAGGCAGACGGATAACAGTAACATGTCGGAATATAAACAAAAAGCACTGAATTATATCACAACAGGAACCACCGCCAACACACCACTGTAGCAAATACTTCCGGCAAAGGGAAGAACCGACTCGGGCCCCAGAAAAACTTCACTAAGTGAAGAAAAATACGCTGGGAACGTCAGCAAAAATACGCTACCTCATCAGAAAGATAAAAGGAAGCAATAACGCGTAATGAAAGCCGCCTGCATCACAAAGCTAGCTAACTGTGAAAAAGTTTACCTGTCCACAACAGGACCACGAGGGTACATCCGAAATAGATGCCCCAAACACACGACCCAAAATACACTGCACTGCGGGCAACCAGCCCAGGACACCCCTGCTACGCATATCCTAACCTTACTCGATACATCCCGGAGTAAAACAAATGAGAAAAAACTCACTAGGGACGCAGCAAATGCGGAACCAGCGGAACGTGGAGAGACACGTCCGGGTCGGTTGACCGCAGAGCAGAGAAGGAAGAATGACGCCTGAATCAGCGTCTGGTCAAAGATCCACACAAGTACATCCACGATATGATGGAAAGCTTATTGGATAGTTATTCTTATTTTCTTTTTGTTTTTTATTTTTTACGAAGTTTTTTCGTAGTGAGAACCCAATTCATAATGACTGAAGCCATGAGTGAGGTCGCGTGCGCTCATGATGAAGGCTCCTCAGATTTTAAATGCTCTGCGCGGTAGATTCAAACTACGGCGGATTAGTGTTTGAAGAGGATGCCTTATGTAATAGGCATGTTCGTCAATGATGGAGGGGCCACTAATAAATCACATGGCCTAAGAAATCCACTGATGTCCTAGCTACTGAGCATTTAGATGGTTTGAGTTTGAGACCTGCTCCTCGTATTCTGAGCAACACCTGCCGAAGGCGCTGAAGGTGTTCTTCCCAGGTCTTACCGTAGACTATGACGTCGTCCAAGTAGGCTAGGCATGTTTCCCAGGTGAGGCCCTTGAGGACTGATTCCATCAGGCGTGAGAAAGTGGCTGGACCATTGCAGAGACCGAATGGAAGTACATTGAATTCGTACAGGTTTCCGCCACTGGTGGAAAATGCAGTTTTTTGTTGGTGGCTGGTCTTGATGGGTACCTGCCAGTACCCTGCCTGGAGGTCTAGAGTAGTGAACCATTTCGATCCATGCAGGGAATTGAGAGAGTCATCGATTCTAGGCAAGGGCGTGGCGTCTTTGATGGTGGCGTCGTTCAGGCATCTGTAATCCGTCCTTTTTTCGTACTAGGACGGCGGGAGAGGACCAGGGACTGACAGAGGGGGTGGCTATACCGGCGTCCAACATTTCTTGTACCTGTCTCTCTTCCTGACGTTGTAGAGGGTTCTTTCGTCGTGAAGGTTGGCGGAGGGGAGGTCCTTCGGTATGAATACTGTGTTCTACCACTTTAGTTTGCCCAATTTCTAAATCAGATTGGGCAAATACAAATGTGAATTCTCGGAGGAGGGAGGAGAGTTGTTTACGTTGAAGCTTTGTCAGGTGAGGTGGCATCGTGGGCAGGACAGGGGGCAAACTTGGTGTGGAACTCGCAGGTTGGTAATCTTCGAAGGTCTCTAAATCTGCAATGACAAGGCCCTTGGGTAGAGTGAGGGGTTCATCGGAAATATTTGCAATCATGGTGGCGCCCCTGGTGGGGGGGACGAGGGCAGGTTGTATCCGGCATCTCCCTGCTTGGAGGTGAGTCTGGTTTGGTGAGAATATCATGGTGGAATTTATGGGTTGGTGTATTGGCACCCATTGGTGGTGTTGAGCTGGAATTACCACTTTTTGAGATGTCATAGCAGGGGTCATCACGGTGGTAGAGGCCGTTGGTGGGGTAGGTGGTGGCGGATGAGTAGGCTTTGAAGTGGGCTTAGGTTGGATGTTGCCCTTTATCTTTCGGGAGGATTTTGGGGAGATTTCTGTGATTCGGGGGTGGAGGCTTTTCTTCTTTGCTTTAAATGTAATTAAACGGTCCCCGCAATCTAGTTGAACTTGCAACTTCTCTAGGACGTCTAATCCCATGTAGCCGTCATATAGGGTGCAGTTGGAGTGGAAAACTACAAAGGGGTGGTGACAGCTGGCCTCGCGCTTGGGGGTCGTGACGGGCAGGGGCGTGGTCTCTCCTTGAATAGCTAAAGGTGTGTCCCCCGGCACTGATTAAGTTGTTTTTGAACGTGTGCAGTGCTCCAAATCTTTTGTGGTGTTGCTCGTAAAAAGAATTAAACAGGCAAGACCGTGCTGCTCCTGTGTCGATGAGAAGACGTACGGCGACGCCCTTTATCTTAGCTAGGTGGAGTACTCCATGGTACAAACTCCCCCGCCGAGGCCATAATGGGCGGGGGAGGCTTTAAAAACCCTGGGGTGGGTCTTCCCTCTCCTCGTTGTCCTCTTCTTCTGGGTTGTCTTCGATGGCTTGAATATGGTCAATCATCTCTGGGGGGCAGTGTTCTTCATCCGTATACTCGGTATCCATGTCGTGGGATTGTACGTCGGCTGCTAGGATCCTGTTGAGCGACATTCTCTTCTTAGCTTGATCCCTTATATCATGGATCGGGCAAGCGGAAGTACAGGCCTTGAAATCGTATGGGTTTATCATAACGATGGGGCTGTCACGGTTGTTCTGGGGGGGCCCGTTTTGTTGGGGCCTCGGTTCCGTTGTTGGTAGTTCTGGTAAGGACGACCGGTGTGTTGGCGGGTAGGGTAGATTCGCCAATTTCCTTGTGGGCGGCCTGATGATGAGTGTTGGGGGCGGCCTTGAGATGAGTATTGCGGTCTGTTTCCCTGGTGATTTGATTGTCCGGGTCTTTTGTTACCCGGCGGGTGCGTGGGGAATTTTTTTTATGGCTCCAACCGTAGAAGTTTGTGGCTGATTTTCCAGCAACTTGCGTATGGTAATGAGGTCCATTACGTACCCTACGGGATCGTGGAGGGTGAAATGTTTCCTGACATTTGCTGGCAGGATTATTAACCCGGGAACGGCGAGGCGGGGGTAATGAACTAGCTCCCCATGGGCGAGCATATTGGCTCCATTCAGGCCTATAATCGTCATTTTACGATAAATATCGTTATTACCTATTCATATGAGCCTATTTTACCTTCACTATGAAGATAGTAACCTGTAACAACAATAAAACAAGTGAAAATATAATTTTTCTGGTCAAAATCGCGAATATAGATGGACCAGCCCATTCATGAATTATGGAGAAAATTGAGGCAACCCCTCCCTCTACGAGGCCTCAAGCCACACTGAGCCTACTCATACACACACTCGGTTGTGTAACACACCCGCTAGGCACGTAAGCACATCCCCCACACAGTTTGCTAATGTTAGCACAAAAATATACCAACAAATTAGGGAATAACAGGTAAAATAGGTGATAATTGAAGGGGGAGGGGAAAGGGAGGAAGGAGGGGATGTGGAGGAGTGATATGAGGTATAGGGAAAAAAAAAAAAATTGTTTAGTGCTGTTTAAATGTTTTTTTTAGGCCTCCCTCTTAAGAGCTTTGCCGCCGTCGCCCAGTAAAACCTCTTAAGAGCTTTGCCGCCGTTTACGGGTTAAGAGCACGCAGAACATTTGTTTTTGTCGCTGCTCCAAGGTGTCTAGGGGGTAAGTGGTTTTCACCAACTCGCTCATCTCCCCCAGGGTCACGTCCAGATTACCTCCGTACGTGGCTGCGTTGAGTTTGTTGATGGCTGCAACAGGGCCAAGTGATGGCTTTACAGCGTCTATCACAATTTTCCAGAAGTTTTCCCAAGTCAATTCTTGGGTTATTTGTCCGGTCACCAAGGGTGCGGCCTTCCCTAGGTGAATTAATACGACAGAGATCTTCTCTCGATCTGTCTGGTATGCCAGGTCTAGTACTGGGTGGACCATGTCTAGGTACGTGCGAATATCGTACGTTTCCTCCTCATACTTGGGTATGGGGATGTGTGAACGTGCAGTCATGATGACGTATGTGCTCTCTATCTCTTCCCTGATTACTGTGTCAAACAACTTCCTTCCCGAATCAAGAACCACCAGCTGCCGCCAATGTTATGCCAGGTTTTTACTGGGGTTTAATTGGTTTTGATCAAGTGGGCTCTTCCTAACTGGAGAAGTTATATTGTTTTACCACAGACACAGAAAGACAATAGAGGATAATTATCACAAGACGTGTATTCATATTCCGTTTATTTGCACAAGAATATCGCATACGTAAAAACTAGAACAACAATGGTCAAGAACAAAACAATCAAAGTGCACGTGCGAGGCTCCACTACGTCTGACTCGCAAGACTGGATTATTCTATGTAATATCTAAGTAAGTATCAGGGACCGCTTTCTAACTGAAAGATTACACTTGTCCTGTATTTATTTCAGAGATAAGAGTAGCACTCCTTTCAATCGAGGATTTACACTTGTGCTTAGAAAGGTTATATAGTAATTATATATGTGAACTTTTGGTATTTACCTGCGTAGAGTTGTTCTGGATTTGGGAGCTGTACGTAATTATTTTCCTGATGTTAAATCACTGTGGTGCTTATGCATAAGTTAACTTGAATTTATTTCTTACTAATTTTAACAGAATTATTATCAGTACTTCCCTGATTTCTTTGGGTTTCACTAGAGCTTCCCTTCTCTCGCTTTTATATACGTGCGTAGTATCCGATGTTTCCAGAATACTTTTTATCATATACGCAGTGGATATATTTTTAATTACTTTCACTTTTGATCTTTTATATACTTTCTCTCTGATAATATGTCAAGTATATTTTCTTTTCACAGTTAGATCTTCTATAACTTTTACGGTATAATAACTTCACTTTCGATGTGTAGAATAAAATCCAATGGGTGTAGAATTAGTAATCCAATCTTGGGTAGATCCGTTGGCCGTGGGGTTGTCCTGACGCCACTGGGTTCCCACAGTGTAACTCGAGTACTTTGGTTTGGGACCTTAAATAACTAAGTTGTCTAGCCCAAGCCGTGACAAAATAGAATCGAGCTAACGCAGGAGTGAACTCCTGTCTACTCTGGTCTTTAAAAATACTTTGATGAATTTCTTGCAGGTGGGTCTATCCCGGATAAAGCTTGCTAGTACCTGACTGTCTGCTTATATCCACAATAGCACCGGGTTTGGGGTAGGCGAGAATATTAGATTACTTCACCTGGAAGGCTCTAATAAACTAGCTTGTTGATACCCACTTCCAAATAATTACTATCAGTGGGTGGCAACAGTCTCGGAATTGTGTCTACGCCTTGCGATCAACTGAACAACTCTTCAACTGTACCCTCAACCTTTGATCTGTCCTTTTACCCGGGGTGTCAAGGAACAGCTCTAAATTGAGATACTTAAATGAAGTCGGTGGGAGTGTATATGTACCTTTTTACCTTGCCAGGTCGGTGGATGGATTAGGGGCCAAAATGGCACCTAGCAACTGGTAACTTGGGATGTTTACTTCCTTGTGGCTTGGAGTGGGGGAGAAATGTCTAGACCCTACTCTCTTGCTTCTTTTGTCCCAGAGTGGACGTTCTCTCTTTTCTTGGTGCTTTGGCATTGTCCTGGTTGACGATTATGTCCTTTCCTGGTGTTGGAGGACAGTCCCTCTCTTTGGTAACAGCCCGAGCACGTTTGTCTGGGCTGGCTGTTGTGTCCTTGATGAGTTGGGGGTCCTGCCTTTTACGTTTCTTGGTTATTTTCCTAGACTTTGGAATTGTTGATGGTGATGATTAAGTTCCCTTCTGGTGTTGGAGGACGTGTCATATTGATGGTGGCAATTCGTGTTCCGGATTTGTAAGGTATATCATTGTTGGTACAGGGAGATGAGTTGTTTCTCCCCTGGCGGTGTGGAAGGGAACCCTGCCTCCGATGCGTCACCTGGTGGTGTCCGCGGGTCCTTTCGTTTCTGGTTCTTTCCTCTACTCTGCCACTGTTTCTCATTCTTTCACTGTGGTGAGGAGGTGTGGTAGGATGAGAGGGAAAACGGCTTGGTGGTGGTGAATGCTTAGGTAACCATGTCTTCATTATTTCACCCGTCTCTTGGCGGTGTGGCAGAGAGCTCCGCCGGGTCCTTTCGTTCCTGGTTCTTTCCTCTACTAGGCCACGGTTTCCCATTCTTCCACTGTGGTGAGGAGGTGTGGTAGGATGAGAGGGAAAACGGCTTGATGGTGGTGAATGCTTGGGTAACGGTTTCTCTGTTATTTCACTAATTGTTTGTGCTATGTGGAATTGGTCGATATTGGCTTGTTCTCTGATCTGGCTTCTTAAGACCGTGGGCGGGACTATACAGCAATTAGCATGCACCCGTTAAAGGTTGGGGGGACTTAGGGAGGGTCCAGAATTCATATTAATTTAAAACAGTCCTAAATCCTACTTCAACGAGGGAGAGAGAGAGTTACAAAGTATAGTTAATATCTCAATGACCTCGCTGGTCCATTTCGGGAGATGCTCGAAGTGGAGAATGCTAGACTACTCGGCCCACGGGACAGCTCGGCCCACGGCGAGACAGCTCGGTCCAGTAAAAACGAGACAGCTCGGCCCCGTGTTAATTACGAGACAACTCGTAATTAACCTAACCAAACCTAACCTACACATTATGAATCAAGAGAACTATAGCCTATGACATAATTATACAATAAACATATGTTCTAATGTAATAATTATTCTGCAATGCATATTTACTTTCATTCTTAAAAATAGTCAGGAAAGGTTGTCCATATAATAGCTGCATTTTGTGTCACCCCAAAGTCTGATAACCCACTCTCATTAAAGTGTGGTGGCACAAAATGACAAGGGGCGATCCAGACTTTTAAATATATACATTATATGGACAACCTTTCCTGACTATTTTTAATAATGAAAGTAAATATGCATTGCAGAATAATTATTACAAAGCAAATAAAGACAAAATAAAAGCGAAATAGCGTAATATACCAAATATCATGAGGTATGTCAGGGACTGGAATAATCGACAACAGAACATATCGGCAATAAATTTGAATATATACAATTTAAGATGTGTTGTGACATTACATATTAGGTGAAATTATACAACATATTTATTTGTTTAACCCTCCAGCCCCGGTTATGTATTATATATATATTCCTCGAAACCCGGGTGTTTTGGCCGAAAAACGTCTAGGCTAGGCTACCGTATATTCGTTAATCAGACTGCTTCCCGCATTCCCGCGCATCCCCAAGCGTAGCTGTGTTATTTACCTGTAGAATGGCATTAAGTAGAGCTCTCTAAGTCAACTGGTTGAGCTGTGATGATGATTTCATTGGAGATAACTTTATGGCCAAAACAGCCACTTTACACCACTTTTCGATACTTAACAACAACATACAGGCACACACGAACAAGCGACGCTCTCCTTCTTGTGGCCGGAGATGCGGAGCGTCGGTCCAGCCGGCTGTTGTTTACATGCGTCGGACCGACGCCTCGCACACCAAGCTCACAGGCTGTGACGTCATGGGTGTTTAAGAGGCCTTCCGGGTACCTGTTATATGCTTTTTTATGGGCGTTCAAGAGCCCTTCCGGGAACGGAGGGTTAATATTAGAGCAAGAAATAATCGCATACATAGAAATTTCAATAATTCAGAGGAGTGACGGATTAATTACCGTGACGAACACTGATTTTCTGAACTTGACTCTTGGGAAGACGACGTCAAGGTCACGAGGCTACAAGCACATGCTCCGCAGCTCGGCCACTTCTCCCTCACTACCCTCAGCACTCCCCACACAGCCGTGGTGCTTTGCTAAACTCTGACAAATGTTATGATATTTATACATATGCGTGTAGGCTACTGTTACTTAGTAATATTGTATTGTGTAACCTAATTGAAATGCTGGGTGTGAAGGGAATTTTTCTGTCCTGACAACTCCCCAGGCCCACTTAGGGTCAACCTTTCCTGGTGCCTGGCGCGGGGCTCGAACCTCTGAAGGGAGTTTAACCCTACTAAAAACCCACAGGTTTTGAGATGCCTTGGGTGGGGTTCGAACCCTGGTTAGTGACCATGACCCCCATAGGTCAACCAGGCCCGCGCGCTAACCCACTGTACTACCACGGACGTATAAAAGTATAGTAACCTTAGTCCGATTTGTAAGAACCAGGTGATAGTCTCGTGGTGTTTCACGTGATGAGTTTATTGGACTTCCCATCAACGACTATTTTACACTATACCTGATGTCAACTCGGGTAGTACATTATTGGGGTTGCGGGATATTTTCGAGGGCATTACATTACATCCTTCTTTAACTAGGCTAGTCCCTAGCCTCTTTAAGGTCGTAAGGTATCGTAGCTGTATCACCTCAGCAATCTCAATATTGTTAGGGTCCGCGTGATGGGTGCTCTATGTAGCTACCAGATCACATTCCGTGACTGCCACCAATGAAATGCTGGGTGTGAAGGGAATTTTTCTGTCCTGACAACTCCCCAGGCCCACTTAGGGTCAACCTTTCCTGGTGCCTGGCGCGGGGCTCGAACCTCTGAAGGGAGTTTAACCCTCCTAAAAACCCACAGGTTTTGAGATGCCTTGTGTGGGGTTCGAACCCTGGTTAGTGACCATGACCCCCATAGGTCAACCAGGCCCGCGCGCTAACCCACTGTACTACCACGGACGTACAAAAGTATAGTAACCTTAGTCCGATTTGTAAGAACCAGGTGATAGTCTCGTGGTGTTTCACGTGATGAGTTTATTGGACTTCCCATCAACGACTATTTTACACTATACCTGACGTCAACTCGGGTAGTACATTATTGGGGTTGCGGGATATTTTCGAGGGCATTACACTAATCAACCCTAATGATTTAAATTTAAGTAAGAATACACCGAAATATAATCGTGATTAGGCGCGAATGGAGTGGCACCGCGGCTGCGGCCATGTGCTCCAATGTTTATAAACCACACGCTTTAGGCCTACATATCAAGATCAATAATTAATGATCCATCATTTCGATATTATTTTGATCTAGTTGAATTTGTAAAAAATTGTGATGACTATTCCTATAATATAATCGCTTACTTTGAGGTATTATATATGTTATGCCCGGTCCAAATTGGAACGCGAGATATTCTGAGTGCAATGATTAACTCTCTAACTGGAGAAGTATACCTTTAACTTTAATAAAGAGACAACACGGCAGGAGAATAAGTACACAGGCGACAAGTTAACATCGGTTTTATTCACTTTACACCTGGTTCATGGAGGAGCAATATATTTAATTCTGGAACACTGAGATCATCAAAATGGCAACAATGGTAAATAGAGCATACAAATAATAATATGATTAGCAATTATAAGGCAAGAGTCGAACAATGGGTCCGGACTCAATTTAACAATAACTCCTCGGATACAATTATAGAGTATCCAAAATAGTGGAGGCTTACCTCCCACTCAACTAGATCTCAAGCAAGATCTCAGCAAGGTAACCAGAGTGCAGTAATGGCAGATGTCGTCTGGATCATACTATGATGTCCCCGGCAATAGTGACGTTAACTGACTCTAAAGCAACAATGACCAAGTGGTCATCAACAATAAGTTGGGCTCTGAAAGGCTCACAAATGAACTGAATTCTACAGGTGTGCTAGATCTCACCTGGCAAGATTATTTATTCTAAAACTACTTGTGTGGGCAACTAGCAAGATGCGGAAGGGTGATACAACAATCGTCGGGAGCTGAGATAGAGTGAGATCTATTCGAGTTATGAACCTGACAGAATGTTAAGTGAATGAGGCTAGAAGTTATACAAGGGAACAAGGTTACGTGTAAATATGTGTGTATGTCATATGCTGTGGGTCTTATATAGGCGCGCCCCCTCTGACGGGCTATGGGAGACCAATAACCCGGGAATGTGTGGATATAAGGATCCCCTGATAGTTATGTCTAATGTGTCCCGGCAAGTGGGCAGATTAACGTCAATTTACGTAGAGAGAGGAAAGCCCTCTCGCAAGACGTTATTTAGTGAGAACCCCTGAAGATAACTTCAACCACTACCCTGAGACAACTCTATACCCATAAACCGTAATAAGGCACTTAAAGGAGAGCTGGAGTGAAGAGGTGCCGTAGATCGAGGGAGAATCCAGTGGTCCAGGAGGGCGGCTGGGGCGTGGTACTTCCGGATGTTGGTCCGGGATTAGGCTGCACTCCTACGTCCTTACAGCTCCTTGCTCCTCTGTGTCTACCACGGGAGACACCCGGGTTCCTCTTGCACTCCGCGTGAGCAGGGACTTACTAAGAGTATGCCGGAGTTCTGCTACAGGGTTTGGTGGGGGGGTTATGGCGACTAGCATAATGGTCTGTATAGAGTTGCAAGCAGTCTATCCAGTGACACTATGGTTAGTCTAAGGTTTGGGACAATTAAATTACTCCCTTGCAATCTCCTCTGGAACCACAGGACTAATACAGTAAATAGAGGCCAGTGAAGGTGGGGCCCAAAGTGGGTTGCACAATCTAGTCCTCTTCCTGAAGGGGGGAACCCGACCTGGTCGTCTCTAAGTACTGCACTATCCTTATAATCCCTTGAAAGGAACAAGACAGGAATCCTTATTTACTTGGTCTTGGCACATCATCGAAGGCCAGGAAGGTGGGGCCCAAAGTGGGTTGCACAAGCTAGTCCTCTTCCTGAAGGGGGGAACCCGACCTGGTCGTCTCCGATCACTGCACACAGCTTCAAGTGTGAACACCAGCTATTCTGGCTGCTTTTCCTCTGGAACCACAGGACTAATACAGTAAATAGAGGCCAGTGAAGGTGGGGCCCAAAGTGGGTTGCACAATCTAGTCCTCTTCCTGAAGGGGGGGAACCCGACCTGGTCGTCTCTAAGTACTGCACTATCCTTATAATCCCTTGAAAGGAACAAGACAGGAATCCTTATTTACTTGGTCAGGCACAGCATCGAAGGCCAGGAAGGTGGGGCCCAAAGTGGGTTGCACAAGCTAGTCCTCTTCCTGAAGGGGGGAACCCGACCTGGTCGTCTCCGATCACTGCACACAGCTTCAAGTGTGAACACCAGCTATTCTGGCTGCTTTTACCCAGATAAAAAGATACCAAAGGCAAGCTTAGTTACTGATTTCCAGACTGGCTGAGTACTTGTGAATATTCTTGCCCAGACTTAAGGCGCCCGGCTTGAGAGGATCAAAGGCGCTGGGGAGGTGTTCGCGCGTGGTGGTTAGGTCCTTGTAGTCCTGGGAGTGGTGCGCCTGGACTTTTGGCTGGCCCTTGTAGATGTAGCTGGAGGAAGATTCCTCAGGGCAGATCTGTACACATTATGGGGTGATGGCTTCCTCGTGGGAGAGGAAGCGGATGAGTTTCTTACAATGGATGATGACTTATTCTGGGGGTAAAGACTTGTTGTTGGCTGGAAGGATAGGCAAGTTTTGGTTTATGAGTGATTTTAACCCGGGACAATGGTTTAGATTGAATGGATGCAAGAGCTTTAGGTTCCTTGATAGGGGATATGAAAGGCAATCTGGGGAAGAGAGGTTTTGGTTCTTTGATAGGGGATATGAAAGGTAATTTAGGTAACAACCTGGTACCACCTGTGGTTGTGTAGCTAGGTTGAGGAGTTACTGGGCTGGCTGATGGGGGTTTGTAATGGTTACCCCTGCGATGGTCATTTTCTTTGGCTCTGGTGGTTAAAGAAAATGACTTGCCGTGGGTGACTGGTGTGGTCCACTCGGGACGGACGTGTCCCACTCGTTCCACCGTTATCTTGGCGATACGGGCAGGGGCAGGGTTGTCGTGGGTCTGGATGGCAGGGGGAAGGCTGTCCGAAGGCTTAGTTGGCTCTGTCGCATGGCTGTGACAAGCTGGAGATGCGGTAACACCCGTTCCTAGACCGCATCTCAATATATAATAACTTCGGTAGGTTATCGGCCTTCTATAGGATTATGACTGAAATGCTAGGTTTTTCCAGGTTAAATAGGAATGGGAATTATCCCCAGGCTACCTTTAGGATCAACCTTTCCTGGTACCTGGCGCGGGGTACGAACCTCTGAAGGGAATTTAACCCCCCTAAAAACCCACAGGTTTTGAGATGCCTTGGGTGGGGTTCGAACCCTGGTTAGTGACGCACCACCATCACCACCAGGCCCGCGCGCTAACCCACTGTACTACCACGGACGTACAAAAGTATAGCAACCTTAGTCCGATTTTTAAGAACCACGGTGATGGTCTCTCGAGATGAGTTTATTGGACTTACCATCTACGACTATTTTCGAACCACGGTGATAGTCTCTCGAGACGAGTTTATTGGACTTACCATCTACGACTATTTTACGCTATACCTGACGTCAACTCGGGTTAGTATTATTGTGGGTGCGGGACATTTTCGAGGGCATTACATTACATCCAATGAAATGCTGGGTGTGAAGGGAATTCATGGTCTCCTGAAATATCCCCAGGCTACCTTTTAGGATCAACTTTTCCTGGTACCTGGCGCGGGGTACGAACCTCTGAAGGGAATTTAACCCCCCTAAAAACCCACAGGTTTTGAGATGCCTTGGGTGGGGTTCGAACCCTGGTTAGTGACCCACCACCATCACCACCAGGCCCGCGCGCTAACCCACTGTACTACCACGGACGTACAAAAGTATAGCAACCTTAGTCCGATTTTTAAGAACCACGGTGATGGTCTCTCGAGATGAGTTTATTGGACTTACCATCTACGACTATTTTCGAACCACGGTGATAGTCTCTCGAGACGAGTTTATTGGACTTACCATCTACGACTATTTTACGCTATACCTGACGTCAACTCGGGTTAGTATTATTGTTATGCCCTGTTTTTCTACAGGTTTAACTTGGGTAATGTGAGTTCTAATTGACTGGGTATAGAAGGCTGCATGCACAATACAAGATATGAGGAATAGAGAACACAAAGAAACACACGGTAGCAAGTTACACGATCACGTTTATTAATATACCACTGCAGAATACTTGTGTAAGACAATATAATAGAATGGAACAACACTAGCATAAGTGGATCTGGATGGAGCCTAGTCTCCCACTTCCAACGTTCAGGTATTAATCTTCTGATCACTGGCTTTGATTTAACAGGTTTATATACCGAAGACCATCAATGTTACTTGTAGATTCCTATTCACCGTTAGATTTATTACTGGTAGCTCTGGTGCACAAGTAGTAGTTCGCAGACTAGATTAGACACGCGTATTTTAGAGCACGGGAATTCTATTGTAACCTCAGAGGGGTACTGATCTAAGTTTTATATCCTTGTTTCAGAAATACATAGAACGCAAATCAGTGGGCGAACGTTAGATATCACTAGAGTTTTAATATCTGAATAAGGTAATTACGAGAGTCAAGGTCGCCTGTTAATTAATGAGCACTGATCGCTTAGTACGTCCCAAATGGAATGGTTAAGTCTGTATTACACTGGGCAAGGTCTTAGCCACTTCGTAGACATATTTAATTAGTGAAATCTCTAAACAGCACAGTAAGATGTAGTACTGCTAAAGAGAATCTTGGGTAGTATCTGATGGGTCTGGTCCTGGTTATCTTGCGTCCATGATGTCGGGGGCTAACGACTGGTTCCGCGGCCGTCCAGGGTGTCCATATGTGTGAAGTTCTTAAATACGTGGGCAGGTCCTTCCATCCAAATCTGCCACGGAGTCTGCCGGTTCTGGGATCTCACCCCGGAACAACACAAGGGCAGAGCTAGAGGTTAACTGCAGGGTAGTGACCCCTGGTTGGTGTCTAGCTTTCAACTGATTTGACTGGGGGCGGGAGTTAGATTTATAGGCTCGGTTCTGGACCCTGTAGACAGTAGGGATCTCGAGTCTTATGAACTTAATTGAGCTCTCAATAGAAATGGAGACTAGGTAAGATGGTATTTACTGTTGTGGCACAGGGCTATAGGAAAGCCTTTATATTTCATATAACTGAGCCTTAGTAAGAGGTACTATTTTGGCTATACTGGACGTATTTAGGGGAGAGAGACTGGATCTACTTTGCGAGGAGGATGGGGACAGCTGTGATAGGAACGTCTCTCTAGATTGTTCAATCTTCATTCTATGGTATATCTGAGGTGCTAATTTAGTGATCAGAGCATGCAAGAAAGGTAAATGGTTTATTGTGAGTTAATAGAGGTTAGTAAAGGTGTTAGTCATTCATGGTTAGTTCATTGATAGGAAGAATTCCTGTGCTACCTGGCAATGACTCGAAAGTCAAAACAGGGGCCAGGTATACCTCCGCGGGGGTGGGGGTCTCCCTCCTCGGGTGGGCCAAAAGGGGGAGCTGGGCGCACTCTCTCTGTGATCGTCGTCCGGCGGCTGTGGCTAGGGGCTTGCCATATCACCAGTGTTTATAATAACCCTCTGTGTATGAGACAGATGTGGGTGTCTTTAATACCAAAACCGAAGGTGCCTTAGCTAGCTGGTTTTACTCGGCTGGTTGTTAATTGTAGAGTTTGCTGGATGTGGTGGAGACTGGGTTGCTAACTCTGCCACATTTATCTGGAAGTATGGCAATAGAAGTTAGTAACTGGCGGGGCGGCTAGCCTCGCACCGACGACCATTGGGTGCAGGGTTGTGAATGTGTTGTAAGAGAATAGATGGCATGCAAGGGGCTAGTAAAGTTCTAATGTTGTTCTGGCCTACTAAGTGAAGGTAGGCTGGATAGGAGTATATATATAAAAGGTTGGAGAGCGTTAGCAACGGACAATTCAAGGATCTTCAAGAGGTATGAGAGAGAGGCTAGGTCGGACAAGAGTCGAGAAGCGCGGGAATTCTTACTGAGAGGGGGGGAGAGTTCAAGGGCTACAGGGAAATTTTGCCCCTAAGGTCCCTGGGCGTGGGGGTGGCATTAGGCTACACTTGATATGGAAAGTTTGAAAAGGCAGTAGAATACGTTAGCCAAAATATGCTACCGGGGAATGCAACTATGGGGTGGTATATGAGTCTGGAAAAGATAGAGTTATGTGATCAGTCCGAGGGTTATGGATACTATTAGTTGGTCCTGGGAACTGCGTTTTCTATTAAATATAAATATAAATACCAACAAAAGCGGCAGTTCGTAGGGGTACTTAGTTATTGTTTCGGGGTACTTATGACAGATACTGGTAACCAGGTTATCTTATACAATCTCTGGTTGGGGTAAGAGGTGTAAGACACGAAGTAAATTGGCGTAGTGTGGGCTGTGGATACGAAGGAGGCAAGGGGAAGACGTATGACAATTGTGGAAAGTAAATGGAAAAAGGTGAACACAATGGCGGATAAAAATACTTAACCTAAGGATTGCATACATAGATTTATGGGGCGATGGGTCTTCATAAAGCTTAGTCTGACAAGACAAGATGTTAGGGAATGTTAATATTAATACTTAGTTACTAGAGGAACAATGCAAGGGGCGACTGAGCACGGGTTACATATATCTATACTCGTCATGGAAAATGATATAAGAGGTCTAGGGACAATCGTGGGTGTTTTAACTTCTAAAATATATAACATCTACTTCTCGGATGCAAGAACATACATAGATATAATTATGGCTGTCTGATGTGTTGGCATTGGCTCAACGTCGGGACAGGGCATGGTTGTTTTTAATATGAATGTATATTCCTGTTCATCATCTTTGTAGCAAGGACAGTGCCGCTATGTCGTATCAATGCTGGTGGCAGTTAATATTATAGACTTAGTTACTAGAGGAACAATGCAAGGGGCGACTGAGCACGGGTTACATATATCTATACTCGTCATGGAAAATGATAGAAGAGGTCTAGGGACAATCGTGGGTGTTTTAACTTCTAAAATATATATAAAATCTACTTCTCGGATGTAAGAACATACATAAATATTATGGCTGTCTGATGTGTTGGCATTGGCTCAACGTCGGGACAGGGCATGGTTGTTTTTAATATGAATGTATATTCCTGTTCATCATCTTTGTAGCAAGGACAGTGCCGCCATGTCGTATCAATGCTGGTGGCAGTTAATATTATAGACTTAGTTACTAGAGGAACAAATGCAAGGGGCGACTGGGCAGTGGGCACGGGTTACATATATCTATACTAGTCATGGAAAATTATATAAGAGGTCTAGGAACAAACGTGGGTGTTTTAACTTCTAAGATATATATAAAATCTACTTCTCGGATGTAAGAACATACATAAATATTATGGCTGTCTGATGTGTTGGCATTGGCTCAACGTCGGGACAGGGCATGGTTGTTTTTAATATGAATGTATATTCCTGTTCATCATCTTTGTAGTTAGGAGTGTAGGACACGAGGGGGTTAGTGTAAGTGAGGTGTGGAAAAATGGTCAGTTTAGAAAAGTTAAAGAAGGTGCGGCCATGAGCTGCTTAGCCCTGCGGGCTTGGGCCTGGCTGAAATGGCTGGCTCGGTCAGCTGGTCCTTTCGTTCTGTGGACCTTTCTTTTGGTGTTTCTGTGTGGTGTTCGTTCGTGGCTTCTGTGGTGGGCTTCTCATTCTGGGGCATTTTACTTCCCTCTCCTTCATTATAGGCTCGTCCTCGAGCCTCAAGGGTGAAGTAAAAAGAAGCATAGTCAGAAAAATGTAGGTTAACAAGAAAAGTAGTACGACTAAGGGAAAAAAAATTAATATATACAGTATATGGAAAACATGTAAATTTAAGAAAAGGCAGATAATTAAGAACAGGAAATTAAGAAGAGGTAAAGTGTTTAACAATGTATAAAGCAAATTTAAAAGATAGTCAGAAAAGTGTAGGTAACAAGAAAAGTAGTATGACTAAGGGAAAAAAAATATATATATATACAGTATATGGAAAACATGTAAATTTAAGTAAGGACAGATAATTAAGAACACCGGAAATTAAGAAAAGGTAAAGTGTTTAACAATGTATAAAGCAAATTTAAAAGATAGTCAGAAAAATGTAGGTAACAAGAATAGTATGACTAAGGAAAAAAAAATAATATATACAGTATATGTAAAACATGTAAATTTAAGAAAGGGCAGATAATTAAGAACAGGAAATTAAGAAAAGGTAAAGTGTTTAACAATGTATAAAGCAAATTTAAAAGATAGTCAGAAAAATGTAGGTTAACAAGAAAAGTAGTATGACTAAGGGACAAAAAAATAATATATACAGTATATGGAAAACATGTAAATTTATAGAATCATGCCCAATCGCTTAGGAATTGAAAACATTCAAAACAATTTAGTACAATAATATCCTCATCATCATCAGGGGGGGGGGGGGGTATTTAGGGTCGCCGTTAGTCTGGGTGACGGTCTGGTAATAGGGGGTGGTGGTTCACTTTCACTTTGGAAGGGCGGGGTGGATATACCGTTAGTTCGTGTCGTTAGGAATGTGGGTCTGGGGGCGAGCTGGCCCGGGGACAGTTTTGGAGGGGGGGTCTAAGTGGTTTCGGTCGGGGGTAGTGATAGGGGGGTTTTAAAGATGAAACGGGCAGGTCGACTCGGGGTTGTTGTTGCGGAAGAGGTTGGTGCTGGGGAGGGGTTGAATTGTGTAGAGAGTTGTGGTCGTGAGTGGGGTTTGGGGAAGGGTGAGTAAGGCTGAAGGTTGAGTGTTTACTATGATCGGGTGGTTTGGAAGTTTGGTGTGTGGGGATTTGATAGGGAGATGGTGGGGGGGGTCTGGGCAGGCAGGGTTGTGGTTTGAGAGGGGTTGAATTTAGACTGATTTTATTTCCGGGAGAGACATGGATGGGATTTCGAGGAGTGGTTGAAGTTGAGAGGTTGATTATGTTGTTTGGGGCGAGAGAGAGAGTATTTTGGGGTTTAGCCAAGGTGGAAAAGGTTTTGTGGTTGGATTGGGATGGGAGTGGTATTTCGTCGAGCGGGATCTTTGGGGGGGGAATTTGGGGCGGGTGGGGTAACGGTGAAGAGGGGGAGGTTGAAAGTTCAGCTGGGCTCATGATGGTGGGGGACCGACTGGTGAGCAGGTGTTCGGTACGCATGAGGGGGGGGAAATCACTTTGGTGGGAGTCACGCGTGAGGGGGGGATTAACGGCGCGTGTGGGAGGATCAGAGTGGTGGGGTGTGTCGGTGGCAGTAACGGTTTGCTTAGAGGTTATCTGGGGTTGGTGAGTTTGTCTGTCATGAGGGGGTGAGTCAAGTGTGGGGTTCTGAAGTTTATTAGGGGTGTGAATTGTGGGGGGGTGGAAGGGAGCTACTGACGGAAAACTGTCACAAGGGAGATTTTGTTGGTGGGGGAATAGCGGAGTATTTCTGGGGGAAGGGGGGGAACATGGTTGGGTCCCTAGGTCGTCACGCGTGAGGGGAGGATTAACGGCGCGTGTGGGAGGATCAGAGGGGTGGGGTGTGTCGGTGGCAGTGACGGTTTGGTTAGAGGTTATCTGGGGTTGGTGAGTTTGTCTGTCATGAGGGGGTGAGTCAAGTGTGGGGTTTTGAAGTTTATTAGGGGTGTGAATTGTGGGGGGGTGGAAGGGAGCTACTGACGGAAAACCGTCACAAGGGAGATTTTGTTGGTGGGGGAATAGCTGAGTATTTCTGGGGGAAGGGGGGGAACATAGTTGGGTCCCTAGGTCGTCACGTGTGAGGGGAGGATTAACGGTGTGTGTGGGAGGGTCAGGGTGGTGAGAGGTGAGCGAGTTAGGAAACGGGATTTGTTGGGGGGACTGCGGCGGGTTGGTGGGGGAAGAGTTAGGTGTAGAACAGGGGTTATTGGTAGAGGACTGATGTATGGATTTGGAGTTTTTAACAGGACGAATTTTGGGAATCTTCTTGGTGGCAGTCACGGTCTGGTTAGTGGTTATCTGGGGTTGGTGGGTTTTTTTGACATTAACAGGACGAGTTTGGGGAATTTTCTTGGTGGCAGTCTCGGTCTGGTTAGAGGTTATCTGGGACTGGCGAGTTCGTTTGACATGAGAGGGCGAGTCGAGTGTGGGGTTTCGACGTTTTCTTTTGACATGAGAGGGCGAGTCAAGTGTGGGGTTTCGACGTTTTCTAGGGGTATTAACTGTGTGGGGGTAGAAGGGAGCTACCGACTGAAAACTGTCACAAGCTACCGACTGAAACTTGTCACAAGGGAAATTTTGTTGGTGGGGGGATAGCTGAACATTTCTGGGGTCATGGGGAAAATATGTTGAGGGAGGCCTACATGGGTAGGCATAGCTAGAATACGGAGTTTGTTGGGGGGGCTGTGGAGGGTTGGTGGGGGAAGAGTTAGGGATGGTCAGAGAGGATAGAGGCAAGGAAGAGTGCACTGGGGTTGGACTTTCACCGGAAGTCATTTTGGAAGGGTGCACGGAGTCTTGGATAGGGGCTGAAGGGTTGGATAGGGGATTTATCGAACTGCGTAGGCATTCTTCTCTGATGGAGAGCATATGTTCTTCGAATAAGCCATACGGGTCGAGATGGGCGGTGATGTGGGGTGGGAGGATGTTTAACAAAGCGGTGAATAAGAGTTCATTTTGTTGGTCGTAATCTTCATAGCTATACGTGGTCCTCACGTATCTGTAGAGTTGTATGAGGGTCACATTTATATCCCCTTCATACTTGATCTCGTCGACTTTTATTATTTTGGGGGCGACGGGGGAACCCAAAAGTGGATCTAAGGTCCGGATCACGAAGGATCGAAACTGGTTCCAGGTACTCTCTGGCGTATTCTGTGCCACCATTTGGTGGATAAATTCTTTAAAGGTAGGCTTATCAACAAGTTGGGAAACGGCTTCTCCCAACTGTATAATATGCAAAATTCCCCAGGCGATTTTTTCGCGGTCATTATAAAATACCACATCGTATACTGGCTTTATTATGTCTAAGTAACTGGTGATATCATACGTGTTTAAATCATACTTGGGAATATGTGCGAGTGGCTGAAGATTTCGACCTGTTGCCATGCTTCTACTGTTCCAAACTTGCAGTGTAATGCAACCTTTTATCCGAATCAAGAACCACCGCTGCCGCCAATGTTATGCCCTGTTTTTCTACAGGTTTAACTTGGGTAATGTGAGTTCTAATTGACTGGGTATAGAAGGCTGCATGCACAATACAAGATATGAGGAATAGAGAACACAAAGAAACACACGGTAGCAAGTTACACGATCACGTTTATTAATATACCACTGCAGAATACTTGTGTAAGACAATATAATAGAATGGAACAACACTAGCATAAGTGGATCTGGATGGAGCCTAGTCTCCCACTTCCAACGTTCAGGTATTAATCTTCTGATCACTGGCTTTGATTTAACAGGTTTATATACCGAAGACCATCAATGTTACTTGTAGATTCCTATTCACCGTTAGATTTATTACTGGTAGCTCTGGTGCACAAGTAGTAGTTCGCAGACTAGATTAGACACGCGTATTTTAGAGCACGGGAATTCTATTGTAACCTCAGAGGGGTACTGATCTAAGTTTTATATCCTTGTTTCAGAAATACATAGAACGCAAATCAGTGGGCGAACGTTAGATATCACTAGAGTTTTAATATCTGAATAAGGTAATTACGAGAGTCAAGGTCGCCTGTTAATTAATGAGCACTGATCGCTTAGTACGTCCCAAATGGAATGGTTAAGTCTGTATTACACTGGGCAAGGTCTTAGCCACTTCGTAGACATATTTAATTAGTGAAATCTCTAAACAGCACAGTAAGATGTAGTACTGCTAAAGAGAATCTTGGGTAGTATCTGATGGGTCTGGTCCTGGTTATCTTGCGTCCATGATGTTGGGGGCTAACGACTGGTTCCGCGGCCGTCCAGGGTGTCCATATGTGTGAAGTTCTTAAATACGTGGGCAGGTCCTTCCATCCAAATCTGCCACGGAGTCTGCCGGTTCTGGGATCTCACCCCGGAACAACACAAGGGCAGAGCTAGAGGTTAACTGCAGGGTAGTGACCCCTGGTTGGTGTCTAGCTTTCAACTGATTTGACTGGGGGCGGGAGTTAGATTTATAGGCTCGGTTCTGGACCCTGTAGACAGTAGGGATCTCGAGTCTTATGAACTTAATTGAGCTCTCAATAGAAATGGAGACTAGGTAAGATGGTATTTACTGTTGTGGCACAGGGCTATAGGAAAGCCTTTATATTTCATATAACTGAGCCTTAGTAAGAGGTACTATTTTGGCTATACTGGACGTATTTAGGGGAGAGAGACTGGATCTACTTTGCGAGGAGGATGGGGACAGCTGTGATAGGAACGTCTCTCTAGATTGTTCAATCTTCATTCTATGGTATATCTGAGGTGCTAATTTAGTGATCAGAGCATGCAAGAAAGGTAAATGGTTTATTGTGAGTTAATAGAGGTTAGTAAAGGTGTTAGTCATTCATGGTTAGTTCATTGATAGGAAGAATTCCTGTGCTACCTGGCAATGACTCGAAAGTCAAAACAGGGGCCAGGTATACCTCCGCGGGGGTGGGGGTCTCCCTCCTCGGGTGGGCCAAAAGGGGGAGCTGGGCGCACTCTCTCTGTGATCGTCGTCCGGCGGCTGTGGCTAGGGGCTTGCCATATCACCAGTGTTTATAATAACCCTCTGTGTATGAGACAGATGTGGGTGTCTTTAATACCAAAACCGAAGGTGCCTTAGCTAGCTGGTTTTACTCGGCTGGTTGTTAATTGTAGAGTTTGCTGGATGTGGTGGAGACTGGGTTGCTAACTCTGCCACATTTATCTGGAAGTATGGCAATAGAAGTTAGTAACTGGCGGGGCGGCTAGCCTCGCACCGACGACCATTGGGTGCAGGGTTGTGAATGTGTTGTAAGAGAATAGATGGCATGCAAGGGGCTAGTAAAGTTCTAATGTTGTTCTGGCCTACTAAGTGAAGGTAGGCTGGATAGGAGTATATATATAAAAGGTTGGAGAGCGTTAGCAACGGACAATTCAAGGATCTTCAAGAGGTATGAGAGAGAGGCTAGGTCGGACAAGAGTCGAGAAGCGCGGGAATTCTTACTGAGAGGGGGGGAGAGTTCAAGGGCTACAGGGAAATTTTGCCCCTAAGGTCCCTGGGCGTGGGGGTGGCATTAGGCTACACTTGATATGGAAAGTTTGAAAAGGCAGTAGAATACGTTAGCCAAAATATGCTACCGGGGAATGCAACTATGGGGTGGTATATGAGTCTGGAAAAGATAGAGTTATGTGATCAGTCCGAGGGTTATGGATACTATTAGTTGGTCCTGGGAACTGCGTTTTCTATTAAATATAAATATAAATACCAACAAAAGCGGCAGTTCGTAGGGGTACTTAGTTATTGTTTCGGGGTACTTATGACAGATACTGGTAACCAGGTTATCTTATACAATCTCTGGTTGGGGTAAGAGGTGTAAGACACGAAGTAAATTGGCGTAGTGTGGGCTGTGGATACGAAGGAGGCAAGGGGAAGACGTATGACAATTGTGGAAAGTAAATGGAAAAAGGTGAACACAATGGCGGATAAAAATACTTAACCTAAGGATTGCATACATAGATTTATGGGGCGATGGGTCTTCATAAAGCTTAGTCTGACAAGACAAGATGTTAGGGAATGTTAATATTAATACTTAGTTACTAGAGGAACAATGCAAGGGGCGACTGAGCACGGGTTACATATATCTATACTCGTCATGGAAAATGATAGAAGAGGTCTAGGGACAATCGTGGGTGTTTTAACTTCTAAAATATATATAAAATCTACTTCTCGGATGTAAGAACATACATAAATATTATGGCTGTCTGATGTGTTGGCATTGGCTCAACGTCGGGACAGGGCATGGTTGTTTTTAATATGAATGTATATTCCTGTTCATCATCTTTGTAGCAAGGACAGTGCCGCCATGTCGTATCAATGCTGGTGGCAGTTAATATTATAGACTTAGTTACTAGAGGAACAAATGCAAGGGGCGACTGGGCAGTGGGCACGGGTTACATATATCTATACTAGTCATGGAAAATGATATAAGAGGTCTAGGAACAAACGTGGGTGTTTTAACTTCTAAGATATATATAAAATCTACTTCTCGGATGTAAGAACATACATAAATATTATGGCTGTCTGATGTGTTGGCATTGGCTCAACGTCGGGACAGGGCATGGTTGTTTTTAATATGAATGTATATTCCTGTTCATCATCTTTGTAGTTAGGAGTGTAGGACACGAGGGGGTTAGTGTACGTGAGGTGTGGAAAAATGGTCAGTTTAGAAAAGTTAAAGAAGGTGCGGCCATGAGCTGCTTAGCCCTGCGGGCTTGGGCCTGGCTGAAATGGCTGGCTCGGTCAGCTGGTCCTTTCGTTCTGTGGACCTTTCTTTTGGTGTTTCTGTGTGGTGTTCGTTCGTGGCTTCTGTGGTGGGCTTCTCATTCTGGGGCATTTTACGTATATTAAGGGGTAGAGTGTTTGTGTGTTCGTGTATCTGGATAGTTGTCATCGTATATGGGTAACGTTGGTTAGTGGCAAATCTTAGTGCTTTATTTTGTATTATTTGTAGTTTTCTGAGTTGTGTTTTACTCAATGTATGTGTAGGTACGGGGGGATAGTCTAGGATTGGTAATATGAGTGTTTTTACTAGGTGTGTTTTTATGTTGGTGTTAAGAGCTGAGAAGCGGTATAGTTTGTTCAAGGCTATTTGTGCTAGGTTTTTCCTCTCTGTTACATTTTTGGTGTAGCCATTTGTGCTAATTGTTAGGCCAAGGAGTCTTCCATTATTTTTATCTTCTATTTGGTTATTATTTATATGTATTTGGGTTTTCTTTTTTACTCCTAGTTGGATGACTGTGAATTTATTGACGTTTGTTTTAATTTTCCAGTTTTCCTCATAGTTGTTTATTATCTCTGCTTCTCTTTGGGTCTTTCTAGCCATGATGGCTCTGGATGGCCCTCCATATCCTACGATCTGTGTTATATCGTCTGCATATGCGATGTTTGTGCCTGTTTGTGAGGGAGGGGTGTCGCTTGTGTAGATGGTGAATAGTGTTGGTGATAGTACTGATCCCTGAGGGACCCCACAGCTTATGCTGATTTTGTCACTTAGGGTTGTTTTTATTTTAATTCGGGCTGAGCGGTTTACTAGGAAATTATTCAGTAGCTTTTCTATTATTATTGGGAGATTTAGGTTTAGTATCTTATATTGCAACCCTAAGTGCCATACCTTGTCAAATGCTTTTGATATGTCTCTCAGGATGACATGGCATTGACCTTTGTTGCTCATGTTGTGTGCTATTGTTTCTGTTGCCAGAGCTAGGGCGTGTGTGGTGCCTCTTTTTTCCCTGAAACCATATTGTGCGGTGTTGTATAGGTTATGTGTAGTTAGATATGTTCTTAGTCTTTTGTTTATGATTCTCTCGAATATTTTCCCTGGCACTTCTAGTAGTGATATTGGTCTTTGGTTTTCTTTGTGGTGTGGGTTTTTATTTTGTTTGGGGATGAGTTTTATTGTTGCTTCTTTCCATTTGTCGGGGAAATATCCTATGGAAAGTGCTGCATTTAGGATACTTTTTAATGTGTTTAGGGCTGAGTCAGGTAGGTTTTTAAGGATTGTTTTGTTTATTCCACTTTGTCCTGGGCATGTCTTTTTGAGCTTTGTTATGATTGTTTTTATGTCTTCTGTGTTTATTGGTCTGGTCAGTGGGTTGTTAATGTCAAGTCTGTTAATGTCTATGTCCTCATATGGGATGGTTCTGTGTCTGTTTACTGTTTCCTTTACTCTCTCCTCTATATATATAGGGCACCATAAAATAAAGTGTTTGATGGTTGCAGTGGTGCCAGTTGTAAAGCTACATATTACCGCTAAATGTAGAGCTATTTACTTCAATCTAGCAGCCATTTCTTTTATATCTAGAGACATTTACTAGGGATAATTTGAAAATTTCAGACATTCTAGTCATACTACATTGTAAAATTTGCAAAACAAACAAACCAAAACTATTTAGAAATTGCAGCATTATCCTAACATTGTTTGGCTATGTAGCAACATGCTAGCGACTTTTGAGAAAGGATCTAGCGGTATTTCGTGGTAACACTTTAGGAGGGTTAAAATACGAGTCACACGGGCAATTGCCAAAACTTTAAAGGTCCATATCATTGTTATTAAACCAAGCATTTGGCAAAGGGAGGAATTGTTAAAAACCTTAGCCAATACTCTGTCATTCACCAAAAATAAATTTGAATTTATCATTATTATTTGGTAGGGTAGGTATGTATAGGTAGGTTGGCTAAATAATTGCTGGAATTCGTAGGGACTCGAACGGTTTTGAGAGTTAAATAAAAAAACAAAAGATAGGACTGAATAATAAAGAGATTATGTTATTAACCCAGCAAGCGCGATAGGCCTCACGGAAGGCTTCCTATAGGGAACGCGATAGGCCTCACGGAAGCAAGACCATAAAAAAAAACTTCCAAAAAAAAAAAGGGCCTATCAAAACAAAGGAATTTGTCTCTAGGTGAGATAATTCCCCTCCAGTACTCATCCATGTAAATCTCACCCACCCCCCTCCCCTCCTTCACCACCTTATTCCCCCCTCCCTCCCCTCCTCAATTATCACCTATTTTTCCTCTTATTATCATCATTTATCGGTTATTTTTCTCTCCCGCGATAATGTAGCACAAGTGGGTTGCATAAAAGATCGTTATGTAACACCCAGACACCGGCCCACACCGCCCCGCTCGTCTCAGTTACCTCACAGACAGCGAGAGAGGAGGGTTGCCTGTGGCTCTCTCTCGCCTGAGATTATTACCGGGTGGCCAATATCTTCGTTTTTCACCACCCAAATGCTTTTCCCACTTATTTTAGCACTCTTGAAGGTTCATATATACATCATATATGTAAAATAAAAGCATACCGAAAACAAATAATGCTCTATATTGTAAATATAACGAATTCTGTCAGAATCCAAGGCTAGAAATGCACAAATAACTACCCTAGCCCCTAGGTCTATTTCGCGCTTGTCAGGTTAAGCAAAACTGGGGGATGCGTGGAAGCCTATAGACTGTAGACGGTAAACTTTGTGTGTGGTAGCGAATTCGGTTTTAAAGTAATTTAAGAATAGACAGTTTTCAATGCTGCGACCAAACTATTCCACCCATTTATATTTTTTTGGTATCAAAACGTTCGGAATCGCGAGCCTCACCCAACTACGCAAGCATGGCTCTGATCATCGGCGTAGTTTTCAAGATGTGGAATTTTAAGTGGAATTAGAGGTTTTTTCAAGATTGCCGGAAAAAAAAACACGTGCAAAAGCAAAACCTTCTCTATAAAATTTGCGGAGCATTAGTAGGGGAGTGCGTATGCCAAAGCCCAGTCGTTTCCTGTGAGTGGGAGAGACGGTATTTAAGCGTCAAGTTTTTCGGGAAATCGGCTGCCACGGACCTGTTTGGCCACCATGCCGGATGTTTAGCATATCAAAAGTTGCCCAATACAAAAACGCACCTCTTGTGAAAGTTTGATCCCGATCCAAAAAGCGGTTCTGGAGTTATTGCGTCAAAACCGGCGCGTAAGAAGAATTTGGATGAAATTCCAAGTTTAATGATTACAATAGGGGTTCCCCGTAGGGGACGAACCCCTAATAATAATAAAAATATAAAAATAATAATAATAGTATTAATACAAATTCATAATGATAACAATAATAATAATGAGATAAAATCAAATCAATACATACATTAAATTAATAATATAGATAATAGAACACACACATACTGTATATATATATATATATATATATATATATATATATATATATATATATATATATATATATATATATATAATATATATATATATGTTTCTAGTCTCTCAGTGGGGATCGAACCATCGACCATCAGAACGATAGCCGACGCTTAATCAATTACACCACGGCAGTCTAAAAGACACTCAGCCTTCTATCCTATTTATGTTAGGGAGAAGGGAAACCCACTAGGCGAATATATTTCAATTCAAACCTAGTTGTAGGATCCATATTTCCAGAATACCATACACAGATTTTTGAGTGTCCCGACGCAACTCGGGTTGAAATTGATTTAATTTAATTCTAACCCACAAAGCATGAGAGTTACAAATATTGAGAATATATCGCAAATACACGTGAGCCACTAAATGTTTCTAGTCTCTCAGTGGGGATCGAACCATCGACCATCAGAACGATAGCCGACGCTTAATCAATTACACCACGGCAGTCTAAAAGACACTCAGCCTTCTATCCTATTTATGTTAGGGAGAAGGGAAACCCACTAGGCGAATATATTTCAATTCAAACCTAGTTGTAGGATCCATATTTCCAGAATACCATACACGGATTTTTGAGTGTCCCGACGCAACTCGGGTTGAAATTGATTTAATTTAATTCTAACCCACAAAGCATGAGAGTTACAAATATTGAGAATATATCACAAATACACGTGAGCCACTAAATGTTTCTAGTCTCTCAGTGGGCGTCGGCTATCGTTCTGATGGTCGATGGTTCGATCCCCACTGAGAGACTAGAAACATTTAGTGGCTCACGTGTATATGCAGATAAGTTGTTAATAGATAAACTTAGTTCTTGCATCACCAGTCTATTTACGCATGGTGTCCTGCCGGAGTCTATGATATCCGTAATACTTGTTCCTGTCATTAAAGATAAATCAGGTAAAATTACAGCAAAAGACAACTACCGCCCAGTAGCACTTGCTAGTGTGGTGAGTAAGGTAGTTGAAATGATAATGCTAGAAAGAATGTCTGCATATATTGTCACCAGCAGCAATCAGTTTGGCTTTAAGAAAAATCACGGCACAGACCAATGCATATATGTGCTGAAAGAAGTGATTGATACATACAACAAGCTAAATAGCTCAATTTTCTCTTGTTTTCTTGATGCAAGTAAGGCTTTTGATAGGGTGTGTCACAAAACCTTATTTGAAAAATTAGTTAACAGGGTAGTGCCTAGCTATATTGTTAGGATACTTATTTTCTGGTATGCTAATCAAAAAATGTGTGTAAGATGGGGCAACATCCTGTCAGGATCTTTCGCCGTAACCAATGGTGTTAGGCAGGGGGGGATATTGTCTCCGTATCTTTTCAACGTCTACATGGATGATCTTAGTCTGGAGCTGAACAAGACTCGCACTGGGTGCTGTATTGGCAGCACCATTGTAAATCATCTCATGTATGCTGATGACCTAGCCTTAATCGCGCCCTCTGGAGCAGGACTGGATAAATTATTAACTCTTTCAGACTCATATGACGCAGAGGTTGCCAGATTAGCAATAAGAAATAGAGTTCTCTCACTCTTATAATTACCTCTCCAAAATTCGTTTTCTGCCCACAGCTTACTCAAAGACAACTGCATAGGTTGAAGTAACTAAACTAAAGGTTTCTAAATACCCCTGATGGTAACAAAGACTTTAAAGTATCCCCAATCGGCTCAAAATTGCGTCATATGTCGGAGAGGGTTAAGAGTATGTGAAAAATTTGGAATCGAACATTCAGTCAAATTTAATCCTATAAAGAGCAATATCATAATATTTAAATCTAACCTTCTATTGAAATCAAAGCTACCTAAATTCCATTTGTATGAAGAAATTATAGAAGAAGTAAGTAAAGTAAAGTATCTAGGACACTATATTTCATGTGATCACTCAGATGATGAGGATATGGGTCGTCAGCGAAGGCAACTTTACATGCAGGGAAATTCAATGTTAAGAAAATTTCATATGTGCACATGGGATACAAAAATAACATTGTTCAACTCCTACTGCTCACCAATGTATACAGCACAACTATGGTGGAACTATAAGAAAATTACAGTGAATAGACTAAGTATCTCATATCACAATATCATGAAAATGTTTCTGGGGCTCTCAAAATATGAGAGTACAAGTACGCTATGTGCCTATATGAACTTACACTGTTACAAATCACTCATTAGAAAGCTAACATATAAATTCATTCAGCGCCTTAACACTTCTGAGAACAGGATCATTAAAATGCTACAAACTCCAAGCATAGTGTACACCTGCAGGATCCAGGCACACTGGAGGAAGTTGCTCTATATTTAACCTTAAGTAATGATTTCAGGTCTGCTACTCTACAGAATTAGCATACCGGTACTGATCCTCATAGTGCAGTACAGTACCGATATTCCTATACTGTACTGTAGCAACATACTGTACCGGAAGCTAAATGATGTGAGGCATGGTACTGTACATAATTAGGACAGTGGTTTTGGTAACACAGTAGTTTGATGACCACTGTTTTTGGTTGAGGCAGTGCTGTGAACTACATGATAGCAAGCTGGGTATTATTTAATTTCTGTTTATTTTATGTAGCCTATGTACAGTAGCTTATATATATTTATATATATTTATGTTACTGTAAGGTATATATGGACCCCAGTATGGTCCCCTCTGTACTGTGCGAGTCTGAAATAAAGTATTATTATATTATTATTATTATATTATTATATTTGTTAGTAGTCTTGGCAAATCCAACGTCAAGGCTATTAACCTAATTGCAATGACGACTTGTCTATTTTGACTGCTATGTCGTCATTCCAACCGCGGTTAAAAAGAAAACGTCTAGAGTCTACTCCTTATCTTGCTCTAGGAGACGTTGTACATTAACCAAAACTACCACCGAAGGTGAAAAAAGCATAGAAGAGAAGAAAAAGGGGTTTACCTTAGTTACCGCTTAAGGCCCATCCCGTGTTCCGTCATGTGCAGATCACTGTCGAACGTGCGCATGAGCGACCCTCTCTTGTTATCATTTTTTCACGCGCCTCCATTGATTGAGTCCGCTTTTGTTGTGCTCCTTCAATTCACCCTGTTTTAGGTTCGTTTCGGCTTTTCTGGCCTTCTTTTTGCTAGACAGATGTTACGTGATCTAGGACACACCTAAGTGGGCTCCTTAGTGTGTTTAATGGAGACGCGTGTGGAAATAGCTACCGAAGGTACGGGGGCGCTTGGCGTTCCCCGTCTATATGTTTTCATTCTTTCTCTTTTCATATTCTTTTTTCCTGTTAGTCTGGGCATAGTTTAGCTTTTAGCTTCGATTAGCCTAGCTTGTTTATCATTCAGGTATTGCTATGCCCTTATGAGTTCTCATTTTTTTTCATAGCCTAGGTGTACAGTTGGTTCACAATCTGAGATTTCGTGGTGGCGGTGCTGTTTGTAGGTTTGTGTCAGCCGCATAACTAGCGTTTATTCCCGAGTCCCCCCTTTCGAGCCTTCACTGTGTCTCAAGGGCCTGGGCGCTTAGTGGTTCGTGATACCCAGAGGTACCCCACGGGGGCCTCTCCCTCACTCCACAGGGTTTTTTCGCCCCTGACACATTCTCTACTCGCGGCTAGGCCACGCTTTTTCTCACCAGTTTCATTACTGGTTTTTTGTGTTTCCCTTCCTGTTTTCACCTCCATCCTTTCATAACTTTTGCCCAATCCTGGGGTACCCCACGGGGGCCCCTGTTGTGCCAAACCACCCAACCTGCCACTTCTCCTCATGGGCTTTGCTCTATCTCTGTGGGTTGGGTGGTTCCCAGGGGATGTGCCTCCTCTCCCCTGGTGTGCCTTCCTTGCCTCTCCCTTGACCGGTCGAGTCAGGATATTATCAAGGAAGACACTGCTCAGCTAGATGGTCACGGTCATCTTCGCTTGGAGTTCATAAGGAGTTGACGCTTGTTTGCCGGCCTTTTTTGGTTTTCCTAGACGCCCCTCTCACTTGTTCGGCACCGGGCCCTCTTGGCAGGTCCCGCAAATTTGCGGTGTGCTCGATTCGGCCCTCTGGGTCGTTTCGGCTCCCCGCAAATTTGCGGAGATCGCTGGGGGGTCGCGTGACGATGTGGGGGGTTTGTGTCGGTACGGATCTACCTCCATTGGCCCGCAATTTTGCGGTTATAGTTGGCTTTCACTGTTGACCCTTTTTTGGGTCATATTGTTGCCTGATACTATATTGGTGTATGCACTTTCCTGGTGTTATAGGCCCTGCATATAAGATGTTGAGTGGTGGTTAACACTTTCTCCATCTTTGCAGGTTCTGCTGGTGCTCTTCCGCCTCGGCCGCCCTCCTCACCTACCTCTGTGCTCCCGGTTTAGGGTGAGTACAGATGCCTGTTTGCATGTGTGTTCCTGTTTCCCCATGCTCCTTCCCTGGTTCTTCTTGGACATTCTCTACACTTACACCTTCGACGTGCTGCTTCTGGTGTGTGTTCTTCTCGTGCTGGTCGGCTGCTTTGCTTTCGCCTTGGTTGTCGCTCCCCGTGCTTGGTGAGCCACATGTCCTGCTTGCGCCACTCGCTCTTTGTGTCCTCTACGGCCTACCTCCCTGCTCTGTGTGGCCCGTGTCTGGCCCTGGTGGTTGTGCTGCTCCATGGCCCTGGTTCCTCGGTGGTGGCTGTGGCCTCTGCTTCCCTTCCGTCGGTGTGGCCGATGGTCTCCCGCCACATTGGGCCTGTGGGCCGCCGTTCCCCGGCTTTTGTTGCCGCCCGGTTCCGCGTCACCCTGGGTATCCCTGACCCGACTGCCGGCCGTTCACCCCAGCCCGTAGCCTCGTAGGTGGCGCTCTCGTCTCACTCGCGAGGGGTCGGGGGTTCCCTCCCAGACCGGGCGGTGCCGAATTGGGCTTGTCTCCTTTCATGTGTTAGCCTCAGTTCACCTAGCTGTAAATAGGTACCTGGAATTCGTGGACGACGTTGTGCCGTCCCATCTGGGGTTGGCACACATGGTACAAGGCGGGCTGGGTATCATATGGTTCCCCTACGCTACTGGTCAACCTAAGCCTCCACGCTCTCGCTCGCCTCGCTCCTGCCCCTCGTCGTCCTCCTGTTCGCCTTGACGTCGCCCGTCGCCCTCGTCTTGGTTCTCGCCCTGAGGCCGGGGTTAGCGGCTCTGCTCCTATGCGCCCTCCCCTGGCCTCTACGGATAGGGGCTCTCCTCCCTTCCGCCCGCTTTCCTAGCCCAGACAACTTCCTCTTCCGTTGTCCTCTCCGCACGCGGTTGTTCGTGCTGTCGCTGGCCCTCTGCTCCCTCCTACACTGTCCAGGAGGGTCCGCCTGGGTGTCGTTGCTTCTCCTCCTTCACCTGTTTCAGTGCCTCTTCTTCCTTCACGGTCTCGTCCCGCGGTGGGGGTCCCTCCCTCCTCCGCCTCGGTGTCGGGCCGCCCTGTTCTCTCAGCCCCGGGGGTCCTTGCTCTGTTTCCCCCTGCGGCTCCTTCTGGCCTCCTTTCACCCGGCCAGCCTTCCCCCTCCCGTCGTCCTGCTCCTCCTCCTTCTTCTCTTCCTGCCCTTCACTTCCCGTCTCGCCTGGGGGGTACCCCTCCTCTTGCCTCGGTGAGGCTTCGGGGTCCCCCTTTTCTCGGGTGCTGTCGTGTCGCTGGAAGAGGGGGATGGTGCTGTTTCCCCCTCGGCCGTTCGTGTTCGGGGACGGGTCCCTCTACGGCGACGCGGCCGTCGTCGCTCGCCTTCCTTGGGCCGCGACGCTGCTGGTTCGTGTCGTGGGTCTCGCTCCCGCTCACGCTTGTCCCTGCGGACCGACCCTTCTGGGTGGGGGGGGGGTGGGGGGGGTCGCCTCTCTCGGTTCGATTGTTGGCTTTGCGGGACTGGGTTGTGTCACGCTTCGACGGGTGCTTGGCGTCGTTGGCCGCCTCCCTCTTCTCGCGCTTCTTGGCGGTGCCTCCCCCTCAGCGCCTCGCCTTTCCTACCCCTGCTACGGTCCCGCTCCCTTCTGCAGGCCTCTGCTCTGGTCAGACTTCAGCCGCACTGACCTCCTTCCGGCTGTTCAGTCCCTGGCTGTGTTGACGGGTCTGTCCTCCTATGGGGCGGGTTTGTGCGGCGCCGGTACGCCTGGCTTCGCCGTCATGCTCGGTCGCCCTCTCCCCTTGGAGGCCTGGTTTGCTGTGGCCTTCGCCTTCACACCGTTCCGTCGACGGCTCTCCTTCGGTCCCTCCCTTAGGTTACTCGCCTTGACGTTGGACTGGGGTCGTCCCTGCTTTTGCCTCCTCTTGTGTCTGTCGGCAGGTTGGCCGGCGCGTTCTGGTCCTGGATGGGCGCGCCCATTCTTGAACTTTGTTCTATTGCTACCCCGTTCTTCTCTCCCCCGGATCAGGCCTCTGTCGCCACGGTTTTTCCCTTGCGACGGTGGGTGACGGACTTCTTGTCTTGTCTTTCGGTTCCCTCCAGCCGTCTGTTCCCACCTGCGGCTTTTCGGGGCGTCTGCGCCAGGCGCTCTTCGCGAGGGTTTGGACCGCGTTCTGCGGGTCCGCCTTCGGCTCGCGGTGTCTTTGGTTCCCGAGCTGCAGGCGGTTTTGTGCGCGGCACCTCGGCGCCGCCCGACAGTGCGGTCCTCGTTCTGCCGGCCGGCCCCCTTGGGTATTCGTCAGGGTTTGTTGTACTCTGCGCTACATACGTCGGGGTTGTTTCAGCTGGTTGCTTGGGTATGCTCGCTTCTCTGGCGGCGGCCCCTGCTTCCGACACGCGACGACGCGCTGTGTCATTGCGTTCCCTGCTTCCGTCACGCACCGTCGTGCTGTGTCGCACGCGGGGTCTTCTCAGTCCCTTCCTTCTGTCGGTCCTCTTCGGGGTGCTGCTACACGTGCTGCCGCCTTGCGCGGCCGCAGGACTGGGACGTTGCAGGCCAGTGCGTCGATTCCGCCTCGCCCTTCTGTTCTTGCCCCTTTTCATCCCCGCTGTGTCGGGGCTGGCCGTCCTTCCACTTCTGGCCGCCCTTCGACGTGGTCTGCCCCGCGCCAGCCTGGGGTTGGGGGGGGGGGGGTAGAGGTCGACGTGGCGCTCGTGCCCGCACGGCCCGTACCGAGGTTACCTCCGCGTCAACACAATGTGTAGTTCTCTGGGTCGGCCTCCTTGTTCTCCTTCTCGCCTGGCCGACCGGGTCGCTCCCCTCCTCTCGGGTGCTCCCTCGGGTTGTTTTTGCCCTTGCACCCCTCGGTTGCCGCGAGGGACATTGGGGGCGGCGGGTTGCGCGGTGGGGTCTCCCCTGGTGGTGGGCGTCTCGACCCCCTTTCCGCTCTTGTCACCGCCGCCGGCCCTTCTCTTCGGACGTGGCCCACGTGCTCCCTTCCATGCCCGAGCTGGGTAGCGTCGAGGGGGTTGATCGCCGGTCGCCCGGTTTTCCTCTCCCGTGTCTTTCTGGTCCCGTCGAACTGCGACGCGATGCGACCGTTGGTGGTTCTGTCGGCCCTCAACGGGCGCGTCCTGCTCACTCGGTTTCGGATGCTGCCGGTACCCCTGGTACGCCTGGGCCTGTGCCCTCCAGGATGCGTCTTGGCTCGTTCCTCTCCATCCTCTCTTCCAGCGATTCTTGGCCGTTCGGACTTCCGCTCGTGTGTTCCTGTTCGCCGGCCTTCCCTTCGGTCTCCACATCGCGCCGCGGCTCTTCTCCGCACATGTGGGGCAGGCTCTGGGTCCTCTCCTCAGGAGCGGGCTCCAGCTCCTGTTTTCCTTGGCCGACTGGTTGGTTGTTTCCGAAGCCCTCGGCCTGTGCGTTGGCGCCGCCCTCACAGTCGTTCGCACCGTCGCACGGTTAGGGTTCCCCTTTTGGTGTTCCCGTTTCACGCTTGACCCCGTCGCGTGTCGTGCCATGGGTCGATCTCGCATGGGTTTTCTCCGGCGCTACGGTGACCCGGGGTCTGCCGACCGCGGTGCTCCTTCGGTGGACGGTCTTCGCCGTGTTGCACTCGGTCTCCCTCCTGGGGTGGCTCTGGGACTCGTTCGTGGGACTCGTTCGTGGGTTCGCTGCTTTGGGCCGCTCTGCCCCTTTCCTTAGGGTGCCTCTGGCTCCTCCGCCTCCTCCTCATGGGCCCCGTGATGTTTCCGTTGCCCCTCTGGTTCGGCTCCTGCCGCTCCTGCGTCCCGTTCGCTGCCGCTTCGGTCTCTGGGTTGCTCCGGGCTCGCTCTCTGCGGCTGTGCCCTGGTCCGCCCCCCTCGCCGACGGTCTGGGTAGCCACAGATCCGTCGAGCGAGGTTGGGTGGGGTTCCCGATCGAACCTGGGCCGTCCACTTCCTGGCTGATGGGTGGGTCTCCCTCCCCTTACCCTTCTATGCCCTCGGACTGTTGGTTCCTCAGTTCTTCCTGCGGGTCCCCGCGCTGGCCCTTCGGGGTCAGTCGGTGGCCTTCGGGTTAGACACTCAGACAGGCTGTCCCCTGTTTTCCTTCTGCGGGGGTTCCTCCAGGTCGTTGACTCTATTGGGGGTCTCGGTGGAGTTGTTCTTCCTCGCGGCCCGACACCCTTCTCCTTGCATGCCTCCTCCCTGCCCGGGCCGGCCACCCTGTGGGCGGCCGCCCTGTCGTGTGGGCGGGGCGTTCTTGTTGAATGGGCGTTGCAACGGACTGTGTTCACCGACCTCGCGGCTTCCTGAGGTGTTCCGGAGGTCGCCTTGTTCGCATCGGGGGTGCCGCGCCAGTTGCCTTTGGACCTCTCCCTCCGGCCTCGCGCTCCGGGGAGGGTCCGGCCGCTTTCATGGTGGCCAGGTACGGGTGGCGGTCGATATCCATCTTTCCGCCCCCAGACGCGCTGTTGCTGTGCCCGGTCCTCGCCAGGCTGCGGCTGTGCCACGGCTGCGTCGGGCTCCTCGCGCCTCTGTGGCCGGCACGGGCTTGGTCCGCCCGGTTGCCGCGGTGGTGCCCGAGTCCGGTCCCTCTACCTGTCTCCGGCTTCCGCTTGGGCTCGGTTGGGGCCCTGCGGCCCTCGTTGGCCTTCGCATCGTGCTTGTTCATGTGGCACGGTGGCTCTCGGTCCCGGGCCGGGCCCTGACTGACCTCCTGCTGCGTTCCTGGCCGTCTTCTCCTTGGGGGCCTTCCGGGTCCAGCTGGAGGTCTTTTCCTAGGTGGCTACGGGCCACTCGCCTGCCTGTTGGCTCTCCTTCCCTCGTCCTCCGCTCCTTGTTTCACCTCTTCCGTACGCGTCACTTTCGAGTCGTCGCTATACGTCCCCGCTTGTCTGCCGTCCGGGGGGCTCTTTGGGTCCGTCGCTCGGCTGGTCGTTCTGACACAGGTGCTGGATTCCTTCCTGACGGCTGCCTTCAGGGATCGACCTCCTCCGCGCCAAGTCCCTCCGCAGTGGTTTCTGGGGCGGGCTCTGGTCCTTCTGGCTTCGCCCTCGTCTACGAGGGCCGCTACGCCGGTTCTGTTGCTCGGGCGTCCGCTCTTCCTTGTCGCTCTGGCCGCTGGGGTTCGGGTGTCTGCCCTAGCGGTATTGTCGTGGCCCCGGGACTGCGTGCGATTCTCCCCGTCCCTGCTTGGCGTCTCGTTCGCCTCCTCCCCTCCTTTTGTTGCCACGCTTGGGAGGGCGGCCCCCGTCTTTCCGGCCTTTCGCCGTCCAGGCTTTCCGGCTTGGGCATCCTCGCCATGTGTGGTGCCCGGTGTCGGCCTTGCGCTCCTCTGTTGCGTCTGTGGCGCCGCCTTCGGGTCCTGCTGTGTGGGTGTCTCCTCGGACGGGTGGGTGGCTCTCGCAGGTGCAGTTGGGGCGCCGCGTTAGTCGGACCGTTCGTGCCCGTCGCCCTGTTTGTAGGGTTTCTGCGCACGATGTCGGATCCTTTGCTGCCTCCTTCCGGTTCCTGCCGCGTCGATCCTTACCTGCCTTCGCCTCTGCGGTTTTGTGGGTCTTCTATCAATTCCTTCATCTCCTCCTACCTCTCCGTGTCCAGTGTTCGACCCCCTCGGCTGGTGATTGCTCTCGGGGGTCGTGTTTCCTGGGCTCTGGCGAAGATCCCTGGTCTTCCCCCCCTTGTCCCTCGTTCTTTTCCTTTGTTTTATATGACAAAGGGGGGGGGGGGGTGTACGGGTTTGCAACACTGAATTGCAAGTTTGGGATTGTATATTGTTCCAGTACATAAGTGTTTTTGCCACATTGAAAATTGTGTTTTGTTCTTGTGTTCAGTGTTTTTGTTGGTTTTTGAAGAAAAGGGATTTTGGGTACAGTACCTTTTTGGTTTCAGACAAGTCTATGTTTTTGCATTACTATGAATGACGGGCATGTGTTAAAACTGTTCTTTTTAGCTACTCCTCAGTTTTTCACTCTTTTATTAGACTCCCTTGTTTAAATTGTGTCTTTGTCATTCATACTTTTGTTTTATGCATTGGTTTTTTTGGTAGGTTGGGCTTGGATGTCCTCCTCCTATTTGTTATGCAGCCTTGACGTTGGATTTGCCAAGACTACTAACAAATTGGGAGGTTTGACGTACCTCCCAACCTACCAAATAGGAAAACCTACTATTTGGTAGTAGTCTTGGAAAATCCAACGTACATAATACCCTCCCTCACGCCGGACCCCTGCCCATCCGCGTTCTTCTGCTGACGTGAGATGTGATAACAAGAGAGGGTCGCTCATGCGCACGTTCGACAGTGATCTGCACATGACGGAACACGGGATGGGCCTTAAGCGGTAACTAAGGTAAACCCCTTTTTCTTCTCTTCTATGCTTTTTTCACCTTCGGTGGTAGTTTTGGTTAATGTACAACGTCTCCTAGAGCAAGATAAGGAGTAGACTCTAGACGTTTTCTTTTTAACCGCGGTTGGAATGACGACATAGCAGTCAAAATAGACAAGTCGTCATTGCAATTAGGTTAATAGCCTTGACGTTGGATTTTCCAAGACTACTACCAAATAGTAGGTTTTCCTATTTGGTAGGTTGGGAGGTACGTCAAACCTCCCAATTTGTGATATATTCTCAATATTTGTAACTCTCATGCTTTGTGGGTTAGAATTAAATGAAATCAATTTCAACCCGAGTTGCGTCGGGACACTCAAAAATCCGTGTATGGTATTCTGGAAATATGGATCCTACAACTAGGTTTGAATTGAAATATATTCGCCTAGTGGGTTTCCCTTCTCCCTAACATAAATAGGATAGAAGGCTGAGTGTCTTTTAGACTGCCGTGGTGTAATTGATTAAGCGTCGGCTATCGTTCTGATGGTCGATGGTTCGATCCCCACTGAGAGACTAGAAACATTTAGTGGCTCACGTGTATTTGTGATATATTCTCAATATATATATATATATATATATATATATATATATATATATATATATATATATATATATATATATATATATATATATACCCGGTATATATATACTGTATATACTGTATATATAAAATATATATATATATATATTCCGGTATATATACTGTATATACATACATACATACTCACACACATATATACATATAGGCCTACACATACACACATATATACTGTATACATACATACATACACGTACGTACACACATATACAGTACACACACACACGCATACACAAAAATACATACTCGCACACATACAGTACACATACTATACTTACGTACATAATATAGTATATACTCATAATATATGTACGGTACATATCATAAAGTAACACATAACTACACATGAATGCGTCATAAACTAACAATAAATACTATTATTTAAGATATCATTTATTTTAATGGAGGACTCTTGCGGGCGACTCCACCTATGTACACTATACGCACATAACTTACAGAAGTACTAATTACAAACTAATTTATAAAATATTATATACACTATTTACATGTGAATGGGCGAAATAATTGTTTTAGGGATGCAGGTGACTAAAAATATAAAAGCACTTACAAATGTAGTGCATACGTATGTACCTTCTTGTATATTACATACAGTACACCTGCACAGCTTAGTGTACAATACATACAGTACACCTGAACACCTTCTTGTACATTACATACAGTACACCTGTACAGCTTAGTGTACAATACATACAGTACACCTGCACACCTTCTTGTATATTACATACAGTACACCTGCACAGCTTAGTGTACAATACATACAGTACACCTGCACAGCTTAGTGTACAATACATACAGTACACCTGCACACCTTCTTGTATATTACATACAGTACACCTGCACAGCTTAGTGTACAATACATACAGTACACCTGCACACCTTCTTGTACATTACATACAGTACACCTGCACACCTTCTTGTATATTACATACAGTACACCTGCACAGCTTAGTGTACAATACATACAGTACACCTGCACAGCTTAGTGTACAATACATACAGTACACCTGCACACCTTCTTGTATATTACATACAATACACCTGCACAGCTTAGTGTACAATACATACAGTACACCTGCACACCTTCTTGTATATTACATACAGTACACCTGCACAGCTTAGTGTACAATACATACAGTACACCTGCACACCTTCTTGTACATTACATACAGTACACCTGCACACCTTCTTGTACATTACATACAGTACACCTGCACAGCTTAGTGTACAATACATACAGTACACCTGCACAGCTTACTGTACAATACATACAGTACACCTGCACACCTTCTTGTATATTACATACAGTACACCTGCACAGCTTAGTGTACAATACATACAGTACACCTGCACACCTTTTTTTTTTTCTTTTTTTTTTTTTTTTCTATGTGATTGAGGGAGGCAAAAGGCATAACTGCCTATAGCGAGTGCCTCCCCCATAGTTGAAAGAGTGACAGGGCCAAAATCAAGGGACGTTCGAGCCAAAATGCCTGGACACACGGAGTTTGAAGCAATTTAAGTCATAGGAAGAGGGAAAGACTGATTCTGGGAGAGAGTTCCAGAGCTCAGATGTTGAGTAGAAGAAAGTTTGAGAGTAACGTTTCACTCTTGGGTTGGAGAGTTGCACAGAGTAGGGGTGGGATTGAGTTGCAAGACGGGTACCACGTGCCCTACGTAAAGGAGGTGGTATGCACTGGGATAGCTCTGAGGAACACTGATTATTATAGTAGCGATAGAATAGCGAGAGAGATGCAACATTGCGGCGGAGACAGAGAGATTGCAGAGAGTTGGTGAGTGGACGGGAGTTAATGATACGAAAGGCCTTCCTTTCAACTTTGTCTAGGAGAGCGGTGTGAGAGGAACCTCCCCACACATGTGAACAATACTCAATACAATCATCTTGTATATTACATACAGTACACCTGCACACCTTAGTGTACAATACATACAGTACACCTGCACAGCTTAGTGTACAATACATACAGTACACCTGCACACCTTCTTGTATATTACATACAGTACACCTGCACAGCTTAGTGTACAATACATACAGTACACCTGCACAGCTTAGTGTACAATACATACAGTATACCTGCACACCTTCTTGTACATTACATACAGTACACCTGCACAGCTTAGTGTACAATACATACAGTACACCTGCACACCTTCTTGTATATTACATACAGTACACCTGCACAGCTTAGTGTACAATACATACAGTACACCTGCACACCTTCTTGTACATTACATACAGTACACCTGCACACCTTCTTGTATATTACATACAGTACACCTGCACAGCTTAGTGTACAATACATACAGTACACCTGCACAGCTTAGTGTACAATACATACAGTACACCTGCACACCTTCTTGTACATTACATACAGTACACCTGCACAGCTTAGTGTACAATACATACAGTACACCTGCACAGCTTAGTGTACAATACATACAGTACACCTGCACATCTTCTTGTACATTACATACAGTACACCTGCACACTATATACAGTAGGACTGTACACCATATACACTACACAGTACACCTGTACACCATGTACACTACTAAAATGCCCCAGAACGAGAAGCCCACCACAGAAGCCACGAACGAACACCACACAGAAACACCAAAGGAAAGGTCCACAGAACGAAAGGACCAGCTGACCGAGCCAGCCATTTCAGACAGGCCCAAGCCCGCAGGGCTAAGCAGCTCCTGGCTGCACCCTTTTACCTTTTCTAAACTGACCATTTTCCACACCTCACGTACACTAACCCCCTTGTGTCCTACACTCCTAACTACAAAGATGATGAACAGGAATATACATTCATATTAAAAACACCCATGCCCTGTCCCGACGTTGAGCCAATGCCAACACATCAGACAGCCATAATTATATCTATGTATGTTCTTACATCCGAGAAGTAGATGTTATATATCTTAGAAGTTAAAACACCCACGCTTGTCCCTAGACCTCGTATATCATTTTCCATGACGAGTATAGATATATGTAACCCGTGCTCAGTCGCCCCTTGCATTGTTCCTCTAGTAACTAAGTATTAATATTAACATTCCCTAACATCTTGTCTTGCCAGACTAAGCTTCTGAAGACCCATCGCCCCATAAATCTATGTATGCAATCCTTAGGTTAAGTATTTTTATCCGCCATTGTGTTCACCTTTTTCCATTTACTTTCCACAATTGTCATACGTCTTCCCCTTGCCTCCTTCGTATCCACAGCCCACACTACGCCAATTTACTTCATGTCTTACACCTCTTACACCAACCAGAGATTGTATAAGATAACCTGGTTACCAGTATCTGTCATAAGTACCCCAAAACAATAACTAAGTACCCCTACGAACTGCCGCTGTTGTTGGTATTTATATTTAATAGAAAACGCAGTTCCCAGGGCCAACTAATAGTATCCATAACCCTCGGACTGATCACATAACTCTATCTTTTCCAGACTCATATACCACCCCATAGTTGCATTCCCCGGTAGCATATTTTGGCTAACGTATTCTACTGCCTTTTCAAACTTCCATATCAATTGTAGCCTAATGCAACCCCCACGCCCAGGGACCTTAGGGGCAAAATTTCCCTGTAGCCCTTGAACTCTCCCCCCCCTCTCATTAAGAATTTCCCGCGCTTCTCGACTCTTGTCCGACCTAGCCTCTCTCTCATACCTCTTGAAGATCCTTGAATTGTCCGTTGCTAACGCTCTCCAACCTTTTATATATATACTCCTATCCAGCCTACCTTCACTTAGTAGGCCAGAACAACATTAGAACTTTACTAGCCCCTTGCATGCCATCTATTCTCTTACAACACATTAACAACCCTGCACCCAATGGTCGTCGGTGCGAGGCTAGCCGCCCCGCCAGTAACTAACTTCTATTGCCATACTTCCAGATAAATGTGGCAGAGTTAGCAACCCAGTCTCCACCACATCCAGCAAACCCTACAATTAACAACCAGCCGAGTAAAACCAGCTAGCTAAGGCACCTTCGGTTTTTGGTATTAAAGACACCCACATCTGTCTCATACACAGAGGGTTATTACAAACACTGGTGATATGGCAAGCCCCTAGCCACAGCCGCCGGACGACTATCACAGAGAGAGGGCGCCCAGCTCCCCCTTTTTGCCCACCCGAGGAGGGAGACCCCCACCCCCGCGGAGGTATACCTGGCCCCTGTTTTGACTTTCGAGTCATTGCCAGGTAGCACAGGAATTCTTCCTATCAATGAACTAACCATGAATGACTAACACCTTTACTAACCTCTATTAACCCGGGAGCTGCGGGGAGACTCTTAAGAGTTCCCCCGGCGGACTGCGGGAAGACTCTTGAGAGAAAGTAAATAAAAAATCAACTTTTGACATCGAAAAAAAAAAAAAAAAAATAATTTTGTATTTTTTTATTTTTGTTTGGCCCCTGGGCCATGCAAAATCTCAGTCCTCTACCTCCCCTCCTTCCCCACTTTCCTCCTCTCCTTCAGTTATCACCTATTTTTCCCTATTATTCCCTTATTCTGAGGTATATTTTCGTGCTAACATTAGCGAGTTGCAAGCAGGGTGTTGTCATCACTAATAATAATAATAATAATAATAATAATAATATTTATTCAGTTAGCAATTTACAGAGTTGGTACCACATAGTTTGTTACAAATATGACATGTACCAGCCTTGCATAATTCCAACTAAGGATAGCCCAATAAGGCCGTTAGGCGTATTTCCATTGGGGTCCTTGTGGGATTAGGTTAGCTGGGGAAAAATGGGGAGGATAAAGAAATAGATACTTTAGAGAAAGTATTTCTAGGGGGTTATTTTAAGATACCTTACATCCTATAGTAAATATCAGTAATCCGTAATCAGTAATCATTTCAGTTTGGTTTGTCTATCTCTTATGTCGCATTTAGTAGTAGACATAAGCTTGGTGCTCCCTTCTCGCAGCTGTCCGGTTCAGGTGTTCCTTCAGGCTACGTCTGAAGGAATACAGTGTTCTCTTTTCACGGACTGACTGGGGTAGGTCATTCCAGTCTTTGATGGCGGTGAAGAAGAATGTTTGCTTACCCTGTTCTTGGATTCTCGGGACCTTAAAATTAAACATCCTGTTTCTTGTATTATGTCCACTCCTCTCATTTGCTTTAACAAAATCATTCTTTAGGTACTCTGGAGCTCTGTCATAGAAAATTTTGAAGGCATTAGTGAGCCTGATTTGTTTGGCCCTGTCAGCGACATTGAGCATACCTAGTGACTGAAGTTGTTCCTGGCCAACATGTGATCTGGGTCCTAGGTTCAGCATGAACCTAACCATTTTATTTTGAGTGACCTGAAGTTTGTGCTGTGCTGATTTAGATGATGCAGAGTACCAGGATGACACAGAATAGTCAAAATGACATTGAACAAGCGCTTGGCAGAGGGTCTTTTTGGTCGCCGCGGGCAAGCATCCCACCTGTCTATACAGGTATTTTATACGTGCTCTACACTTACTCAGGATAGATTCCAAAATTGTTTCACCTGACAAACTCGCGTCCAGTTTTAGTCCGAGATATTTAACTTGTGACACTGTTGTTATAGGAATATCATTACAGTTGACCGAGAAGCCCACAATGTCTTTCAGTTTGCGTTTTGTTCCACATAAGATGGCTTCCGTCTTGCCCAGGTGAAGAGATAGTCTATTGTCCACTAGCCATTCACTACATGATTCTAGTTCTTTGGAAAGTGAAGCGGCAATACTTATTGGGTCTTTTCCTGAAACCAGGAGCACGCTGTCGTCTGCATACAGTAATAATTTACATGAGACGCTCAGTTCCATGTCGTTCACATAACAGAGAAAGAGTAAGGGACCAAGGATGCTTCCCTGCGGGACCCCACAGTTAATTGGCATAGGATCAGATATATTATCATCAATTTTGACTCTTTGGGTTCTACCACTAAGATAAGATTTAAACCAGTTCACAGATCCTATGCCCATTGCTTGTAGTTTATTACATAGGATATCATGGTCTACTGTGTCAAACGCTTTTTGTAGATCAAGAAGAACCATACCGGTGTAGTTACCTTTAGACATTTCTTTACGAATGTGATCCGTTAAGTGGATGAGACAGGAATCTGTCGAGTACATGCATCTGAAACCTGATGGCACTGATGGCAAGCGAGTGCAAGAGAGAGAGAGAGAGTATCGATCGACTGTGTCTCAGTGGCCTTGGGGGAAATTGGTGGGAAAGCAGTTTGCCTCACCCATACATTATACAACTCGTGGGCTATATCTCCGATTTTGACCATCCAAACGCTGTGTTCACTCGTTTTATTGTTGTTTCAGGTTAATACCTTTATAATCAACCCATAATAGGCGCATATGGATAATTATTAATGCTATTAATGGTACAATGAATATTTTAGTGACGGAAACACCTCAAATACATCAGCACAGGGGGACGTTTTCAATTACCCCCATGCGCACTTGTTAGGTTAACTCACAATAAACCATTTACCTGTCTTGCATGCTCTGATCACTAAATTAGCACCTCAGCTATACCATAGAATGAAGATTGAACAATCTAGAGAGACGCTCCTATCACAGCTGTCTCCATCCTCCTCGCAAAGTAGATCCAGTCTCTCTCCCCTAAATACGTCCAGTATATCCAAAATAGTACCTCTTACTAAGGCTCAGTTATATGAAAATATAAAGGCTTCCTATAGCCCTGTGCCACAACAGTAAATACCATCTTACCTAGTCTCCATTTCTATTGAGAGCTCAATTAAGTCCATAAGACTCGAGATCCCTACTGTCTACAGGGTCCAGAACCGAGCCTATAAATCTAACTCCCGCCCCCAGTCAAATCAGTTGAAAGCTAGACACCAACCAGGGGTCACTACCCTGCAGTTAACTTCTAGCTCTGCCCTTGTGTTGTTCCGGAGTGAGATCCCAGAGCCGGCAGACTCCGTGGCAGATTTGGATAGAAGGACCTGCCCACGTATTTAAGAACTTCACACATATGGCCCCCTTGGACGGCCGCGGAACCAGTCGTTAGCCCCCAACATCATGGACGCAAGATAACCAGGACCAGACCCATCAGATACTACCCAAGATTCTCTTTAGCAGTACTACATATTACTGTGCTGTTTAGAGATTTCACTAATTAATATTTCTACGAAGTGGCTAAGACCTTGCCCAGTGTAATTCATACTTAACCATTCCATTTGGGACGTACTAAGCGATCAGTGCTCTTTAATTAACAGGCGACCTTGACTCTCGTAATTACCTTATTCAGATATTAAAACTCTAGTGATATCTAACGTTCGCCCACTGATTTGCGTTCTATGTATTTCTGAAACAAGGATATAAAACTTAGATCAGTACCCCCTGAGGTTACTAGAATTCCCGTGCTCTAAAATACGCGTGTCTAATCTAGTCTGTGAACTACTACTTGTGCACCAGAGCTACCAGTAATAAATCTAACAGTGAATATGAATCTATAAGTAACATTGATGGTCTTCGGTATATAAACCTGTTAAATCAAAGCCAGTGATCAGAAGATTAATACCTGAACGTTGGAAGTGGGAGACTAGGCTCCATCCAGATCCACTTATGCTAGTGTTGTTCGATTCTATTATATTGTCTTACACAAGTATTCTGCAGTGGTATATCAATAAACGTGATCGTGTAACTTGCTACCATGTGTTTCTTTGTGTTCTCTATTCCTCATATCTTGTATTGTGCATGCAGCCTTATATACCCAGTCAATTAGAACTCACCTTACCCAAGTTAAACCTGTAGAAAAACAGGGCATAACATTGGCGGCAGCGGTGGTTCTTGATTCGGATAAAAGGTTGCATTACACTGCAAGTTTGGAACAGTAGAAGCATGGCAACATCGCGAAATTTTCAGCCACTCGCGCACATTCCCAAGTATGATGTAAACACGTATGATATCACCACTTACTTAGACATAATAAAGCCAGTGTACGATGTGGTACTTCATAATGACCGCGAAAAAATCGCCATTGCAATTTCGCATATTATACAGTTGAGAGAAGCCGTTTCCCAACTTGTTGATAAGCCTACCTTTAAAGAATTCCTTCGCCAAACTGTGACACAGTGTACGCCAGAGTTTACCTGGAACCAGTTTCGAGCCTTCGTGATCCGGACCTTAGATCCACTTTTGGGTTCCCCCGTCGCCCCCAAAATAATAAAAGTCGATGAGATCAAGTATGAAGGGGATATAAATGTGATCCTCATACAACTCTACAGATACGTGAGGACCACGTATAGCTATGAAGATTACGACCAACAAAATGAACTCTTATTCACCGCATTGCTAAACATCCTCCCACCCCACATCACCGCCCATCTCGACCCGTATGGCTTATTCGAAGAACATATGCTCTCCATCAGAGAAGAATGCCTACGCAGTTCGATGAATCCCCTATCCAACCCTTCAGCCCCTATCCAAGACTCCGTGCACCCTTCCAAAATGACTTCCGGTGAAAGTCCAACCCCAGTGCACTCTTCCTTGCCTCTATCCTCTCTGACCATCCCTAACTCTTCCCCCACCAACCCTCCGCAGCCCCCCCAACAAGCCCCGTATTCTAGCTATGCCTACCTATGTAGGCCTACCACAACATATTTTCCCCATGACCCCAGAAATGTTCAGCTATCCCCCCACCAACAAAATTTCCCTTGTGACAGTTTTCCGTCGGTAGCTTGTGACAGTTTTCAGTCAGTAGCCCCCTTCCACCCCCACACAATTCACACCCCTAGAAAACTTCGAAACCCCACACTTGACTCGCCCTCTCATGTCAAACAAACTCACCAGTCCCAGATAACCTCTAACCAGACCGAGACTGCCACCAAGAAAATTCCCCAAACTCGTCCTGTTAACAACCCCAAATCAGTACATCACTCCTCCCTCAATAACCCATGTCCTATGCCTAACTCTGCCCCCACTAATCCTCCCCAGTCCCACATAACCTTTAACCAGACAGAGACTGACACCAAGAAAATTCCCCAAATTCGTCCTGTTAACAACCCCAAATCAATACATCAGTCCTCTACCAATAACCCCTGTTCTACACCTAACTCTTCCCCCACCAACCCGCCGCAGTCCCCCCAACAAATCCCGTTTCCTAACTCGCTCGCCTCTCACCACCCTGACCCTCCCACACGCACCGTTAATCCTCCCCTCACGCGTGACGACCTAGGGACCCAACTATGTTCCCCCCCTTCCCCCAGAAATACTCAGCTATTCCCCCACCAACAAAATCTCCCTTGTGACAGTTTTCCGTCAGTAGCTCCCTTCCACCCCCCCACAATTCACACCCCTAATAAACTTCAAAACCCCACACTTGACTCACCCCCTCATGACAGACAAACCCACCAACCCCAGATAACCTCTAAACAAACCGTCACTGCCACCGACACACCCCACCACTCTGATCCTCCCACACGCGCCGTTAATCCTCCCCTCACGCGTGACGACCTAGGGACCCAACCATGTTCCCCCCCTTCCCCCAGAAATACTCAGCTATTCCCCCACCAACAAAATCTCCCTTGTGACAGTTTTCCGTCAGTAGCTCCCTTCCACCCCCCCACAATTCACACCCCTAATAAACTTCAAAACCCCACACTTGACTCACCCCCTCATGACAGACAAACCCACCAACCCCAGATAACCTCTAAGCAAACCGTCACTGCCACCGACACACCCCACCACTCTGATCCTCCCACACGCGCCGTTAATCCCCCCCTCACGCGTGACCCCCACCAAAGTGATTTCCCCCCCCTCATGCGTACCGAACACCTGCTCACCAGTCGGTCCCCCACCATCATGAGCCCAGCTAAACTTTCAACCTCCCCCTCTTCACCGTTACCCCACCCGCCCCAAATTCCCCCCCCCCAAAGATCCCGCTCGACAAAATACCACTCCCATCCCAATCCAACTACAAAACTTTTTCCACCTTGGCTAAACCCCAAAATACTCTCTCTCTCGCCCCAAACAACATAATCAATCTCTCAACTTCAACCACTCCTCGAAATCCCATCCATGTCTCTCCCGGAAATAAAATCAGTCTAAATTCAACCCCTCTCAAACCACAACCCTGCCTGCCCAGACCCCCCCCACCATCTCCCTATCAAATCCCCACACACCAAACTTCCAAACCACCCGATCATAGTAAACTCTCAACCTTCAGCCTTACTCACCCTTCCCCAAACCCCACTCACGACCACAACTCTCTACACAATTCAACCCCTCCCCAGCACCAACCTCTTCCGCAACAACAACCCCGACTCGACCTGCCCGTTTCATCTTTAAAACCCCCCTATCACTACCCCCGACCGAAACCACTTAGACCCCCCCTCCAAAACTGGCCCCGGGCCAGCTCGCCCCCAGACCCACATTCCTAACGACAAGAACTAACGGTATATCCACCCCGCCCTTCCAAAGTGAAAGTGAACCACCACCCCTATTACCAGACCGTCACCCAGACTAACGGCGACCTAAATACCCCCCCCCCCTGATGATGATGAGGACATTATTGTACTAAATTGTTTTAAATGTTTTCAATTCCTAAGCGATTGGGCATGATTCTATAAATTTACATGTTTTCCATATACTGTATATATTATTTTTTTTCCCTTAGTCATACTACTTTTCTTGTTACCTACGCTTTTCTGACTATCTTTTAAATTTGCTTTATACATTGTTAAACACTTTACCTCTTCTTAATTTCCTGTGTTCTTAATTGTCTGCCCTTTCTTAAATTTACATGTTTTCCATATACTGTATATATTATTTTTTTCCCTTAGTCATACTACTTTTATTGTTAACCTACATTTTTCTGACTATGCTTCTTTTTACTTCACCCTTGAGGCTCGAGGACGAGCCTATAATGAAGGAGAGGGAAGTAAAATGCCCCAGAACGAGAAGCCCACCACAGCAAATGCCCCAGAACGAGAAGCCCACCACAGAAGCCACGAACGAACACCACACAGAAACACCAAAGGAAAGGTCCACAGAACGAAAGGACCAGCTGACCGAGCCAGCCATTTCAGACAGGCCCAAGCCCGCAGGGCTAAGCAGCTCCTGGCTGCACCCATTTACCTTTTCTAAACTGACCATTTTCCACACCTCACGTACACTAACCCCCTCGTGTCCTACACTCCTAACTACAAAGATGATGAACAGGAATATACATTCATATTAAAAACACCCATGCCCTGTCCCGACGTTGAGCCAATGCCAACACATCAGACAGCCATAATTATATCTATGTATGTTCTTACATCCGAGAAGTAGATGTTATAATTATATCTTAGAAGTTAAAACACCCACGCTTGTCCCTAGACCTCGTATATCATTTTCCATGACGAGTATAGATATATGTAACCCGTGCTCAGTCGCCCCTTGCATTGTTCCTCTAGTAACTAAGTATTAATATTAACATTCCCTAACATCTTGTCTTGCCAGACTAAGCTTCTGAAGACCCATCGCCCCATAAATCTATGTATGCAATCCTTAGGTTAAGTATTTTTATCCGCCATTGTGTTCACCTTTTTCCATTTACTTTCCACAATTGTCATACGTCTTCCCCTTGCCTCCTTCGTATCCACAGCCCACACTACGCCAATTTACTTCGTGTCTTACACCTCTTACCCCAACCAGAGATTGTATAAGATAACCTGGTTACCAGTATCTGTCATAAGTACCCCGAAACAATAACTAAGTACCCCTACGAACTGCCGCTGTTGTTGGTATTTATATTTAATAGAAAACGCAGTTCCCAGGGCCAACTAATAGTATCCATAACCCTCGGACTGATCACATAACTCTATCTTTTCCAGACTCGTATACCACACCATAGTTGCATTCCCCGGTAGCATATTTTGGCTAACGTATTCTACTGCCTTTTCAAACTTCCATATCAATTGTAGCCTCATGCCACCCCCACGCCCAGGGACCTTAGGGGCAAAATTTCCCTGTAGCCCTTGAACTCTCCCCCCCTCTCATTAAGAATTCCCGCGCTTCTCGACTCTTGTCCGACCTAGCCTCTCTCTCATACCTCTTGAAGATCCTTGAATTGTCCGTTGCTAACGCTCTCCAACCTTTTATATATATACTCCTATCCAGCCTACCTTCACTTAGTAGGCCAGAACAACATTAGAACTTTACTAGCCCCTTGCATGCCATCTATTCTCTTACAACACATTCACAACCCTGCACCCAATGGTCGTCGGTGCAAGGCTAGCCGCCCCGCCAGTAACTAACTTCTTTTGCCATACTTCCAGATAAATGTGGCAGAGTTAGCAACCCAGTCTCCACCACATCCAGCAAACCCTACAATTAACAACCAGCCGAGTAAAACCAGCTAGCTAAGGCACCTTCGGTTTTGGTATTAAAGACACCCACATCTGTCTCATACACAGAGGGTTATTACAAACACTGGTGATATGGCAAGCCCCTAGCCACAGCCGCCGGACGACTATCACAGAGAGAGGGCGCCCAGCTCCCCCTTTTTGCCCACCCGAGGAGGGAGACCCCCACCCCCGCGGAGGTATACCTGGCCCCTGTTTTGACTTTCGAGTCATTGCCAGGTAGCACAGGAATTCTTCCTATCAATGAACTAACCATGAATGACTAACACCTTTACTAACCTCTATTAACTCACAATAAACCATTTACCTTTCTTGCATGCTCTGATCACTAAATTAGCACCTCAGCTATACCATAGAATGAAGATTGAACAATCTAGAGAGACACTCCTATCACAGCTGTCCCCATCCTCCTCGCAAAGTAGATCCAGTCTCTCTCCCCTAAATACGTCCAGTATAGCCAAAATAGTACCTCTTACTAAGGCTCAGTTATATGAAAATATAAAGGCTTCCTATAGCCCTGTGCCACAGCAGTAAATACCATCTTACCTAGTCTCCATTTCTATTGAGAGCTCACTTAAGTTCATAAGACTCGAGATCCCTACTGTCTACAGGGTCCAGAACCGAGCCTATAAATCTAACTCCCGCCCCCAGTCAAATCAGTTGAAAGCTAGACACCAACCAGGGGTCACTACCCTGCAGTTAACTTCTAGCTCTGCCCTTGTGTTGTTCCGGAGTGAGATCCCAGAGCCGGCAGACTCCGTGGCAGATTTGGATAGAAGGACCTGCCCACGTATTTAAGAACTTCACACATATGGCCCCCCTGGACGGCCGCGGAACCAGTCGTTAGCCCCCAACATCATGGACGCAAGATAACCAGGACCAGACCCATCAGACACTACCCAAGATTCTCTTTAGCAGTACTACATCTTACTGTGCTGTTTAGAGATTTCACTAATTAAATATTTCTACGAAGTGGCTAAGACCTTGCCCAGTGTAATTCATACTTAACCATTCCATGTTGGGACGTACTAAGCGATCAGTGCTCATTAATTAACAGGCGACCTTGACTCTCGTAATTACCTTATTCAGATATTAAAACTCTAGTGATATCTAACGTTCGCCCACTGATTGCGTTCTATGTATTTCTGAAACAAGGATATAAAACTTAGATCAGTACCCCCTGAGGTTACTAGAATTCCCGTGCTATAAAATACGCGTGTCTCATCTAGTCTGTGAACTACTACTTGTGCACCAGAGCTACCAGTAATAAATCTAACAGCGAATATGAATCTACAAGTAACATTGATGGTCTTCGGTATATAAACCTGTTAAATCAAAGCCAGTGATCAGAAGATTAATACCTGAACGTTGGAAGTGGGAGACTAGGCTCCATCCAGATCCACTTATGCTAGTGTTGTTCGATTCTATTATATTGTCTTACACAAGTATTCTGCAGTGGTATATCAATAAACGTGATCGTGTAACTTGCTACCATGTGTTTCTTTGTGTTCTCTATTCCTCATATCTTGTATTGTGCATGCAGCCTTCTATACCCAGTCAATTAGAACTCACATTACCCAAGTTAAACCTGTAGAAAACAGGGCATAACAATGTTCCCGTCTATTTTGAATGCCATTGGATACAATAATATGTAGAGGGGGGGAGGGGGGGGGGGAGAAGCCCCCCTTGACCCCCGCCATGACATATTGTCATCATCATATATATTGCCAGCAGGGGGCAAAAAAAAAAAAAAAAAAAAAAAAAAATCGCCGTCAAAATAGACGCGAAGTTAACCGCGGCGATCGCCCTATGTAAACATGACGACCGTACGCCCGGAGTCTACATCCATCCCCAAAGCCGCCCCCTCAACATATTGTATCCAATGGCAGTCAAAATAGACGGGAACATGATCGCAAGTGTCCGCCGCCACCGTCATGTTGACATGGTCGATCACCGCGGTTAAGTTTGTGTCTATTTTGCTGGAAATATATATGACGATGACAATATGTCATGGGGGGGTGAGCGGAGGCCCTCAACATATTATTGTGTCCAACGGCAGTCAAAGTAGACGGGAACATGATGGCAAGCATCCGCCGCCGCTCCGCGTAGTGTAAACAAGGCGGGCGGTACAACCGAACTCTAGATTCTACCCGATCGTGCACCGTAGCAATAGAAAACGAGGTAAACTCGAACGCGAGGTCGTCAATGCCCACACATAATTAATTTTACTGTATCATAAATTTAGCGTTTCCATTCAAAATTTAAGTATTGTATGGGTCTCAAATGCCATCTCATATAAATGTGGAATAATTTTTAAAACAAGGAAGCGTAAGGCCCCAAGCTAAAGAATTACGATTTAAGTTTAAGCTGAAAACTATAGGCCTATTATTGTTTTAGAATGATTAAATAGATACTGTATTATGGTGTTTTTTAATAAGGGTCCCATAATTTATTAAGAAATGTAAACAGGCTTTTCTGATGTGATTATAATTTGACTTTAATTTCTGCCCAAATTCACTTGTTACCTAATAATAACTGATAAGGATGGCGATAGCGGTCGTACATGTCGCCTTGTATACATAAGTCGTATGAACGAAGTTACGTTCGCGTCTAATCATGACATTATTGCGAGTGTTCGCGTAGTGTAAACAAGGCGGGCGGTATACCCGGTAACTACTGTTACGACTGAGGTTTAAATATATCAGGGCTCTTATTCATTGGACTAGTAATGGCATAAATGCTACAACGGAAAGTGCTAGATCCAACCTCTGATGTATATTCCCAGTGAACAAAGAACACAAATACTCTTCAGAGTTCTATATGCAATAATAGGTTATTAAACTCTCAATAAATGTGCGTCTACTCTAGGCTTAATGTTATGTGAAAACAGCCTATTACTACCTATAACCGAAGGTGCTTGGTTATGGTATGCAAAGTAAGGTGGCAAGGGAAGTTACAGCTTACGTTACTTTAATCAAAAAATGTCAGGCACTCCTGCATGAAAGAAAGTGCACTAAAGTCCTTCAACACCAACAAGGAATCTTCTTTAAATGTTAGATGCTATCAAGATGCTCGAATCGGAAATGGAACCCAAAAAGACAGGCAGCGGAACAATGCTCGTGCAGGCTATGCACACAAAAAGGCAGGATATATAATGCAGTCGGAGCCAAGAATATCCTAAACACTACAACACTAATAATAATCGCCACGACAATGTAGTATTCCTATCAACAAAAAGAGCCTAAGTCGTTTGTGTCTCAATACATCAAACTAGGCTGCGAAATGCTTGTGTAATCATAAACGGGTATGCATAAAAAGAGTAATTGGTTTAATATTCTTAATGTCTACTGTGACTGATAAAGTCTAGCTAGAGTCAATGATACGAGATACTGGTGCGCATGGCATGCCGCATAGCCTAGTGCAAATCTCAAGTCTGTGCATCAAATATTACGTTATAATGAAGGGTAGCTCTCTTGAGAAACCTTAATACCGAAGTATTAAGCGTTCTCCTGGCGTACCTCAAAAACAAACAACCGAGCCTAGAACAGTGCAGAATGGTATAGGCAAAAAGCCCTCATTCGTGCATGCTCTATTCTCAATGGCACACAGACTAGAATTTACCCAATCAACTCCAGTTCTCAGGTATGTCGTGCAGCTTTTAACTAAAGCCAACACCCATCGGAAACAATACCTTATAGTATCAGACTCCTAGTCTAGCATTATCTAATCCAGCAGAACACTAATAATTACAGGAAGCAGTACTGAACAATATGAATGCCAACCAATGCTTCGTGATCAACTTATCTTAACAACTAAACATACATGGGTTATATCAGACCTTAACGCACAATACAACTGGCCAGCATGAAGCTGATTATGCAGAGTTAACCAGAGGGGACATAATGTTAATAAAAGGTGGTGAAAGATATGGAAAATGAGAGAGATAGGCAGAGGAAAAGGTTCTCAGGTGCGGAGAGGGGGACAGATATCAAAGGAATAAGAGGGATGCGTTCTAGAAACCAGATCTGAGGGAGAAAGTGGCGAGGGAGCTGTATATATACTAGCACTAGCTCGAGCCGCGTGGGAAAAAAGCGGTAACAAGTCCTCTAACCAATGCTAAAGAAGCCAGCCAAACATGACGTCACAAAGCATGGTCAAAAAACTCCCTCAACGAATCCCCACGAGGCCAGCCAGCTATGACGTCATCGAGTATAGCAAAACACTACGCGCCTCCTCTCACTCTGTTCTACTCTCTCTCTCTCTCTCTCTCTCAATTCCTATCATTACTACTTAATGATGAAACATATACTTTGCAATTAAATATATAGAGCCTTGACATGGGCGAAAACAAAGAGCCTTTCTGGACTGCCCATGACACAAGCTTTCATATGAAATAAAGCACACAATAATACATCAACTGTAGCCACATCCACTGCCCTGGCGATCCTAGCGAGTCACTGTAGGACAAGCCATGCGGTTCTAACGGAGTGGTTAACGTCACACTACATTCTTGCCTACAGGCTATTACCAGCAGGGACCAAATTACAGCTGGCCGTGGGATACTTTTGGAAAAAAATAAAATAAAATCAAGGTAGTTGTGTTACGGCGTACCATCCGCTTTGTTGTTCTTGTCGTTCCCTAAGCTGCCTGGCCGAACAGCCCCGGCAGGGGTTTGTTTACTTAGTTACATTCTCGCAATTATATTCGCGTCTTAATTTGACTGCTATTATTTGCCCCTGCTGGTAATATACTGTATATGATGATGACAATAAGTCATGTGGGGTGAGGGAGGTAAAGCCCCCCTCCACCCATTATTGAATCCCACGGCCAGGTGTTGGGTAGGCCTAAACTGTTTTGTTACCGGCCGTGGGATACAGTAATGGCTTGAGGGGGGCTTTGCCCCCTCCACCCTACCATGACTTATTGTCATCAACTTATCATACTACCGGTACTGTATACATTACCAGCAGGGGCAAATAACACCAGTCAAATTAGACGCGAATGTAACTGGGAGCGTGCGACAATGTAAACAAAGCGGACGGGACGCCTGCTAACACAACTCACGGGATGGATGTAGAGTTCGGGCGTACGGTCGTCATTGTTTACATAGGGCGATCGCCGCGGTCACACTTACGTTCCCGTCTATTTCGACGCTATATTTTCTGCTATTTGCCCCCTGTCATTACTACATGAATACTAGGTTAGGTTAGGTTAGGTTAGGTTAGGTTAGACGGGAACATGATGGGAAAGGTCCGACGCCACTAGCGCAATGTAAACAAAGATGGCGGTACGCCCGCTCGCTACATCCTACCCCAATTCAGTAAGAGATGTGTTAACGAGCGTACGCTATTTTCCGCAGCAAGAATGTTAAGTGCGGGCGTACCGCCAGCCTTGTTTACACTATGTAATAAAACTCCATCAACAAATTCTAAGAATGGCAGTTGTCTATAGGCCTGGCCATCGTGGCACAGATAGGGGTTTTATGGAAGAGTTTGGGCAGTTTCTCGAGGAATTTTCTGCTAAAACCGGAAGACTTTTGATATGTGGAGATTTTAATTACTGGGTTGACAGCCCTCATCTGAAGCCATTCTCTCCTGAGTTCCTTGAGTTGACTGATCAGAACAATTTTGTAAATCATGTGTGTGACGCATGTCGAGTATGAGCATGCTGTACAGAACGCCCAGTCAGGCCCCACCCTCGCTAGGATCGTCAGGGCAGGAACTTTGGCTGTAGTCTGTGTAGAGTTTCCTAACTCAGTTTATGTGAACCGTTGTACTATAAGTATTATCATTATGTATTTTGTTTTCTTCTAAGTCAACGAGTTCTATTTTATATCATTAGATATAAGTATTGTGTGTGGGATTTATATATATATAATGATGCGAAGAGAGAGAGAGTTATGTAACACCGACCAGTGAGCGCGCCACGAGGGGTAGGCCTAATTCCCCCCTCCCTCCCTCCTCAAGCGTGGGAAGTTCTTTGTCGATCCCCGATTGAGAGAGTATGTGACGTCATGATTGCCGTTATGCTCGCTACGGGGCCGAGTATAAAAAGGGAGGTCCCGCCGCATTTTCCTCAGAACTCATCAGGCAAAGCGACCTCTCATATCCCTTGCAACTATCCATATTCTTCCGACTGATGTGAACTTTCTCTACTCTCTGAACAGCCTATCTTCTCCCCTTCTCGACCCTTTATAACCTCAATGACCCCTTTGGTGCAGACTTAGTCAGCCAAAGTATTATCGCTTGAGTTCTCACGAGATAAGTGCCTGTTAGATAGCCTATTTTTGGAAGGGTTAACTAGAATAGGATTGATTGATGTTTGTTGCACTCGTATATGCATTTCCCTGTGTGCGATTATTCATGTTCCTGTTTTCTGCTGGTTTAGGCAATGCTAGACTGGGATAGGGTTTCTGAGTTGTGATTTCCTATGAGTGCTAGGTTGGTTGAACCAGCACAATTGCAACGGAGACGTGGGAAGCCTAGGGGGTCTTTTTGATTGTGTACCGTGGGAGTTTAGCACTGTGTTGCGAGTGAGGGCTTTTGCCTGTGCCACCCAACACTGTGCTATCTCATTTGCTTGACTTTGAGAGGATCGCCAGGAGAGAACCAGATACTAGTGATCTGGATCTCTCAAGAGAGCATCCCGTCAATTACCGTAATTTGGCCGCACAGTCTTAAGGACCTCGCTAGGCTACGAGCCGCTTGCTCAGCCATTGTCTCTTAACCTTAGATATCCCAGCTAGACTTTGCTCGACCAGCAGATACAGCATAGTATTGAAGCTTCTCCTTATGTATATTATTGTTTAAGCACTATTGATTTCATGTGTGGCACGCTTAGCTACTTCAGAGATTAGTGGCCCACGAGCACAATCTTAGTAGGCTATTGCCAGTGCATTGTCGGAGTACTTCTTCTTAATGTTTGCCATATCCTATTGCTTATTCTTATAATTCTTCTTATGTCAATTTAAAGCCTTTAATTACCAGTGAGTTATTCATTAAATTGCTGTTCAAAATCCGATACTTACTTCTTATGAGTATTCGAGAAGCATCTAACTTATCAGAAGATTCCTTGCTTGATGCTCGAGGACTATTGTTTAACGTAACGTAATAGTGCCGATCCGAAGTAGAGGGTGGAGGACTTCTTAAGTTCTTAGTTCAAGGGTGGATTACTTCGGCTTCGGCCAACACTATTCTTTAGTGTTGTAGTACTTTCTTCTTTGTTTGATTGTTGACCAGACTAGATAACTCCCGTCTTGTTATTAGTCTGTTGTGTGAAACGCTAGTACCGAGTTCTTGTATACCCCGTTATAGCAGATAGAACTCTGGAGGGTAGTGGCGTTTTTTGTTCGGCTGGCAGTACTCTGGGGTTGGGATCGTGTGTTTTCCGTTGTGGCAACGAGCCATAGTCGAGTCCTGTGTAAGAGCCCTAGTGTACCTGAGTGCCCGGTCGTAACAAATGGCGACCTTGCTTAGGATTTTGTGAACAGTATAATTTTTTGCAGAGTTGTACAACATTTGTTTGTTGGTACTTTAGCGTACATATTGAAGAATATTTTTTTTTTTTTGTAAGGCAATTAGGAGAGCATTTAAGAGACTCCAGTTAATTTAGTAATTAGTGCTTGCATAAGGTAGTTTAACACTTTTGTCTCGAGAATTTTTTGGTGAACTTCAGTATGTCGTGCCCTAGTACTGACGAGGAGCGAGAGATGCTAAGTGAGGAGGTGCCGTTAGTAACTAGTGAGGAGGATGCTAGACTTTTTGTGAGTAAGCGGTACCACGTGACGGAGGAGAGGCTGACTGGGGTGAATGTTTATGGCTTGCACCTGATAGCCAAGGTTTTGGGTCTATCCAATGTAGGAGGGATGTCCAAGGGGGAGCTGATTTCCTGGGTGTTGCGTGGGCGACATGGGGTTTCGGAGGAGAGGGCGTTTGGGGGGGTTCCTCCCCAGATCCCCTCTCACTCGACTCCCACAGTGCCGTCCACTCAAGTACCGGAGGTTAGCACCCTCCCACAGAGGGATGAGAATTGGAAGATTGGAGTGCCCTCGGGCGGTGCGTATGGTGGTTCCCCAGTTCTTGCCCCCCCTCCTTCAGTAGTGGCAGCTCCCTCTTCCTGCCTGTCTCCAGATATGATATTTAAACTTGAGCTTGCTAAAATTGAGGCTGAGACTAGGAGGCAGGAGAATGAGACTAGGAAGCAGGAGAATGAGACTAGGAAGCAGGAGAATGAGACTAGGAAGCAGGAGAAGGAGATTGAGGCTGAGATTAGGAGGCACGAGGCTGAGCTTAGGTACGACTCAGAGAAATATTGTGCTCAAATAGATTTAGATAAGACTCGTGCAGAGTCGACAGGGATTCGGATGGGCCGTGAGGGCCAAGTAAGAGAACAGTCCTTGTCCCACTTAGTCAAGTTGGTGCCGGCATTTAGTGAAACTGAAGTCACAGAATTTTTTAATCGTTTTGAGAAGAAGTGTAGGGAGCATAATTGGCCTGAAGAGAAGTGGGCAGCTCTGGTCTCCTCAAGACTTACGGGTAAGGGTCTGAAGGCTTATGATGCACTGCCTTTAGAGTCTTGCATTGACTACCCAGTATTGAAGAGAGCTGTCCTACGGGCATACGAGTTGCAACCAGAAACATATCGATTGAAGTTTCGGGGTGTTACGAAGACTAGGGAGGCGACCTTTCTTGAACATGCCCGGGACTTAAAAGATGCACTTGCTAACTGGACACGTTCTGAGAAAGCTGAGACGGCCGAACAGTTGACTGAGCTGTTTCTGCTCGAGCAGTTTTATAAGTGTACAGGTGCAGATATGACTTTAACTATTAAAGAAAAGAACCCTAAAACTCTACAGGAGGCAGCTGAGATGGCTGACCTCCGGCTATCATTAATTCGTGGGTGCGGGTCTGCCCAGCGTAGTGAGGCAGGTAACAAGGGGCGTGACGCCCCACCCCCCCGAGTTAGTGATATACATTATGCAAACAAGTACAAGAGCTATGATACCAAGACTGACCACAAGACTAACACCGTCCCATTTAAGAAGGGGCCGGGCCCTTCCCAGTACCAAGGGAAGCCCAGAGGGGAGTTGGAGTGTTATCTTTGTCATGAAAAGGGGCACTTTGCAAGAGTCTGTCCTAGCAAACCACCTACAGCAGCTGTGTCTTTGGCCTGCAACATTGGTGTGTCTCCGAAGTCTTCTGAGTTTGCCCGGGGCAGTTCGTCAGAGGCTGAGGCACAGCCAATGCAGAAACACCTGAGAGGCTCGAACCCTGCTCAGGATGTTTTTTGCGACCATAGAGGACGGGGTTGCGTGATGTGGGCGGGGCGCAAGCATGGAGTAGAGGTCTTGCGTGATACAGGTGCTTCCCAGACTCTGATGAACAATTTGACTGGCTACCCTATAAATGCGGCTCGGGTGGTAGTGGTGCAGGGTATTAATGCAACTCGGTCATACCCGCTGGTGCGGTTGGAGTTGGAGGTGGATGGTGTGGCACGTGAATTGGATGTTGGGATTGTGGAGAAACTGCCAGTGGAGGGCGTCGACCTTCTTCTCGGCAACGACTTTGCAATGCCCGCTTCTGAGGTTCTACCCTTAGTCGTTGCCGAGAGGACGGCCGACGTGAGTAGGGAAGAGCAAGAGTGTGTCGAGCGGTGCCAGGCACAACCCATGGCGTGTGCTGTCACCTGGGCTCGGACAGCTAAAGTGTCACAGCCTAGTCCTCCGTCTTCCGGCCAGCAGAGGAACGATCAACAGGAGGAGGCTAAAGCTGGAGTTGGTTTTAAGAGTTTTGACTCGGCGGCTCTCCTGGTTGATTCAGTATTAGCACCTATGTTAGAGTCTGGAGAGGCCCCAGGACCTGTCACAGCTAGTGAGGAGGTAGGGCCGGAAGAGACTCAGAGGCAGCAACGTTACACACAGAGAGAAAAAAGGGTTGCTCAGTTGGAGGATCCGGAAGTTCAGAAGTGTGGTAATGGTGCTGTCGAGATTAAACACGAGGACGGGGAAGCATGTCATGTGAACCTGTTGGAGGAGTTTGTGAGGCAACCACCTGAGCAGCCTACTGTCCCTGCGTTGGTCTGCCGCGGCCAAGGTGGAGAAGGAGAGGGGGGCAGTAGGGCACAGGTGGAGGAGAGTAGGGATTGTCATGTCTCGGCGAAGCAGTGGGCGGGGGACACGAGTCTGGTGGCTGTGGAAGTGCTAGAGCACCTGCCTGAGCAGCAGTGTGCAGCACTCCAGCACCAGCTCGGTTCATACCCCACTGGTCGTGCCGAGCCCCTGAGTCTCACAACTCGGGCGGTGCGAGATGTTCCGCAGGCAGGTCATGTGACTGTTAAAAGACCGTTAGCCTCGTTGTTTCGGTGGTTTAAGGTGGGCGACGAGGCCTTGGCATGGTTGCCAGGTCAGGGTCGACCCATGGCTGCCAAGGGTGGTGGTCAAAAGGAGGACATTGAGCAGATTGGTAGGGTCGGCTGTGGTATCGCAGTGCCCGGTCGTCACATAGCCTCCCAATGCTGCTCTAGTCTAATGCAACAGCCCTACCACAGACCGACTGTATCTGGCCATGTCGCTAAAAGCGGTGATGCTGCGCAGGCAGATGTCGTCACAAGGAATGTGGGGGTGCGCATGTACGGTATCGGCGGGGAAGCCTTAGCTATAATGAACTGTGGGAGTGACTGCACGGGTGGTACTGATTGTCCCTCTCATGACCTGGCTGTTCTAGGGACGAAGGTGGAGAAGGAGGGAGACTACAGGTTAGAAGCTGCGGTCTCGGCTGGGTTGTGGGAGGGCACAAGGCATGTTGTTCGTGGAGACAGTGCAAGGCAGTTATTTACTAGGCTATGGCAGTACTTTCGCATGTTTGTTGCTTCTCCAGGCCTGAGGTACGGGGTAGAATCTGACATGCAGGCTGGAGATAGTGCAAGGCTCAGTTTAATTCCCTGCCGTATAAATCCTGCTCGACAGCCTATGGTGCAAGCAGAGCTGGATTACGTGTGGACGAAGGCTCTGAGGGATGAGGAATGTCGTGAGTGGTCGTTGCTTGTAGCTTTGTCCGAGCGTGCTGGAGAGGTATGTGGTTTTGTTGTGGACGGGAGTACCTACCAGTGCAATGTTATGCCCTACGGACTTAAGAATGCACCAGCAACGTGTCAGAGCCTGATGAATGAAAGTGAAAAGGACAATGATGCGCTGGGGCATTTCGAGATCTATGTTCCAGCCTATGGTCCGGTCGGTGTAGTTTACCCAGATCATTACCCTCTCAAGATCTTGGACCCGTTTCACAATCGGAATATGAGGCTGACCAGGTGGTCACTAAGGTTATTGGTATATAACCTGGACATAAGCCATATTGCCGGTTGTGACAACGAGGTTGCATGTGGTCGTTCAGGGGTATATGATCCTGGGTAAATTGTCACACGGGTAGCCTCCTGCTTTGGTTTGAGTAGTATTTTGCGCTTGGTGCTTGTTGGCTCGCGGTTGTAGCCCAGCGTATTGGGTCGTAAAGCAGGAGTTGAGCGTTTGGTATAGAAGAAAATAGGCTGCCCTTATAGTGCAGCCGGAAAAAACATATTAAAATATAAAAATCATATAAAAACTCTTTCTTTTTGATGAAGATAATTGTATAAGTTTGTCATAGCCTATAAAGTGTTTGAGTAGTCCACGAACTATCAAACGGCTGAGCTGCTGTAAGCTCGCTCTGGGAGCATGATATTATGTCTTTTACTATTGTTGGGAGGAGTTATGAAATGTGATTTTTTTTTTTTTTTATAAGATGTGTTTTAGTGATAAACTCAGCGTTGTTTTAGTGCCATGCGGTCGCTGGGTGTGAGGGGTTTGATGGGGTTCTGTATATCAGATTTTAGCTCAGGGTTGAGCAAGTAAAATCTTGGGGGAGGTGTGACGCATGTCGAGTATGAGCATGCTGTACAGAACGCCCAGTCAGGCCCCACCCTCGCTAGGATCGTCAGGGCAGGAACTTTGGCTGTAGTCTGTGTAGAGTTTCCTAACTCAGTTTATGTGAACCGTTGTACTATAAGTATTATCATTATGTATTTTGTTTTCTTCTAAGTCAACGAGTTCTATTTTATATCATTAGATATAAGTATTGTGTGTGGGATTTATATATATATAATGATGCGAAGAGAGAGAGAGTTATGTAACACCGACCAGTGAGCGCGCCACGAGGGGTAGGCCTAATTCCCCCCTCCCTCCCTCCTCAAGCGTGGGAAGTTCTTTGTCGATCCCCGATTGAGAGAGTATGTGACGTCATGATTGCCGTTATGCTCGCTACGGGGCCGAGTATAAAAAGGGAGGTCCCGCCGCATTTTCCTCAGAACTCATCAGGCAAAGCGACCTCTCATATCCCTTGCAACTATCCATATTCTTCCGACTGATGTGAACTTTCTCTACTCTCTGAACAGCCTATCTTCTCCCCTTCTCGACCCTTTATAACCTCAATGACCCCTTTGGTGCAGACTTAGTCAGCCAAAGTATTATCGCTTGAGTTCTCACGAGATAAGTGCCTGTTAGATAGCCTATTTTTGGAAGGGTTAACTAGAATAGGATTGATTGATGTTTGTTGCACTCGTATATGCATTTCCCTGTGTGCGATTATTCATGTTCCTGTTTTCTGCTGGTTTAGGCAATGCTAGACTGGGATAGGGTTTCTGAGTTGTGATTTCCTATGAGTGCTAGGTTGGTTGAACCAGCACAATTGCAACGGAGACGTGGGAAGCCTAGGGGGTCTTTTTGATTGTGTACCGTGGGAGTTTAGCACTGTGTTGCGAGTGAGGGCTTTTGCCTGTGCCACCCAACACTGTGCTATCTCATTTGCTTGACTTTGAGAGGATCGCCAGGAGAGAACCAGATACTAGTGATCTGGATCTCTCAAGAGAGCATCCCGTCAATTACCGTAATTTGGCCGCACAGTCTTAAGGACCTCGCTAGGCTACGAGCCGCTTGCTCAGCCATTGTCTCTTAACCTTAGATATCCCAGCTAGACTTTGCTCGACCAGCAGATACAGCATAGTATTGAAGCTTCTCCTTATGTATATTATTGTTTAAGCACTATTGATTTCATGTGTGGCACGCTTAGCTACTTCAGAGATTAGTGGCCCACGAGCACAATCTTAGTAGGCTATTGCCAGTGCATTGTCGGAGTACTTCTTCTTAATGTTTGCCATATCCTATTGCTTATTCTTATAATTCTTCTTATGTCAATTTAAAGCCTTTAATTACCAGTGAGTTATTCATTAAATTGCTGTTCAAAATCCGATACTTACTTCTTATGAGTATTCGAGAAGCATCTAACTTATCAGAAGATTCCTTGCTTGATGCTCGAGGACTATTGTTTAACGTAACGTAATAGTGCCGATCCGAAGTAGAGGGTGGAGGACTTCTTAAGTTCTTAGTTCAAGGGTGGATTACTTCGGCTTCGGCCAACACTATTCTTTAGTGTTGTAGTACTTTCTTCTTTGTTTGATTGTTGACCAGACTAGATAACTCCCGTCTTGTTATTAGTCTGTTGTGTGAAACGCTAGTACCGAGTTCTTGTATACCCCGTTATAGCAGATAGAACTCTGGAGGGTAGTGGCGTTTTTTGTTCGGCTGGCAGTACTCTGGGGTTGGGATCGTGTGTTTTCCGTTGTGGCAACGAGCCATAGTCGAGTCCTGTGTAAGAGCCCTAGTGTACCTGAGTGCCCGGTCGTAACATGTGTCCCACCCAACTCATATCTTAGGACACACCCTTGACTTGGTTTTCTCTCCTGTGGGTTGTGGTGGTGTTCTGGATGTTGATGTTGAGAATGCTGACCCTAATACCTCTGATCATGCTTTGATTACTTTCAGCTTTGATTTCCCTAAGCCACTCACACATGAAAAAGTAATCAGATTTAGAAATTATAAAAATGCAGACCTAAATTTGGCTAGCAGTGAAGTAAAACAGTACTTGGGAAGTATTGATACTTCCAACCTTACTTCAGATGAGCTGGCGGAGGTACATGGAAATGCACTTAAATTAGTGTTCGATCATCACTGTCCAGAAGTAGAGAAGAAAATCATAGTACGAGATGATTCGCCCTGGTATAGCACTCGAGTTAAATTTCTTAGAAGAGCGCGTAGAAGAGCTGAACGTGAATGGCGGAAAAATAAAACAGACTCTACATGGTTGCAATATCTGTCAGCCAGAAGAGCTGTGGTCCACAAAATCAAAGATGAAAAGAAAGTGTATTATCAGGGAAAAGTTGACTCGTGTGGTAACGACCAGAGGAGGTTGGCTTCAATTGTAAACAGTTTACTTGGAAAAACAAGAGTCAGCTTAAGACCTTCTGTACCTGATGCCGAGTTGGCTGCCAACTTTGTGGCATTTTTTGCTGGCAAGATAACTCGCATAAGACAGGAACTGGATGATGCTTCTGTTGGCGAAGAACTTTCAGTTGTACTCCAACCCCGACACATTCCTAATAATGTCCTCTCATCCTTTCACTCAGTAGAGGTGGACATGATCTCGTCCTACATAAGAAACCTCAATAAAACATTTTGCCCGTTGGATCCCATCAATGTTTCCAAGCTACCAAGAGTCTATGATCACACAGTTGAGTTTATTTCCAAAATAATTAATAAGTGCTTCTCTGAAGGTAGCTTCCCACATTCTGAAAAGCATGCACTGCTCCGACCTACTCTAAAGAAACCTGGACTTGATGTTGAGAACATGTTGAACTATCGTCCTGTCTCCAACCTGTCCTTCATATCAAAGATATTAGAGCGTGCAATACTTGACCAATTACAACCACTACTTCAGCAGAATGAAACTATCCCAATTTTTCAGTCTGCTTACCGACAGCATCATTCAACTGAAACAGCATTGATTAGAGTACATAATGATCTAGTTGAGAACATTTGCAATGGTGTGGCCTCACTATTGGTCTTGTTTGATCTCTCTGCGGCTTTTGACACAGTGGATCACGAGTTGTTATTGAGTGATCTTTATGATTGTGGTGTGCATGACTCCGCTCTCTTGCTTCTTGGGTCGTACTTGTCAGGTAGATCCCAGAGTGTGATGGTAAATCAAGTGGTCTCGGACTCGACACCCCTGCAGTATGGTGTTCCGCAGGGATCAGTTTTAGGTCCTATCCTATTTATAATTTATATTAGCAGTTTGTCTCTTCTGCTTCGTGCACATAATGCACCTTTCACTTTTATGCAGATGACACCCAGATTTATGTGAGAATCACAAATATAGTTGATATACGGAGTAAGATGGAATTGTTGATGTCTGATATCAAGAAGTGGATGAGAGCGAGAAAACTTAAACTAAATGATGGTAAAACTGATATTCTCATCATCCGAGGAAATAGAAGAGCTGATGATATAGTAGGTGCCCTCTCCATCAATGTGGGTGGATCTCAGCTGCGACCGGCCAACTCTGTTCGAAATCTGGGTGTATATGTGAACTCCCGATTAGATTTCAAAGAGCATGTAAACCAGATAGTTAAAAGTTGTTACTTGCACATCAGAAATCTCTATTTGGTGAAGCCGTTTATAACCAGACGTTGGTTCACTCATTGGTCTTCTCTCGTGTTGATTATTGCAATGCCCTGTTGGTGGGTCTTCCAAATTATATTTTGAAGAAAGTTCAGTCTGTTCTTAACAGGGCCGCAAGACTAATTTTTGGTGTTCCACCTAGAACTCCTACTACATCTCTTCACATAGAACTGCACTGGCTGCCAGTAAGAGCAAGAATAGAATTTAAGTTGTGTTTGGTGACTTTTAAGGTTCTCAAATTTGGTGAGCCTAGGTACCTTGCGGAGCTGCTCAGGCGCCCACCGGCACACCATGGTGTAGTTGTGCGTCATGACAATGACCCTTTTCGTCTTGATGAACCATGGGCTTTCCAGCAGTCTTCTTTCTTTGAGAGGTCTTTCTCCTACATGGCTCCGAGGTTGTATAACAGGTTGCCGCTGTCCATGAGACAACTGAGTTCTGTTGAATGCTTCAAGAGACAACTTAAGACTTTTCTCTTTGAGAGAAGCTATGATCTTGAGAGAGGTGTCATGACAGATGGCTATAGAGTTTAGGCTATTTTGCCACTGCTAGTGATTGTTAAATGTGTGTTGTATATAAGCCTTCTTTTGATGCATTGATTTTTGTTCTTTTTTCTTTCTCTTTTCGAGCGCTAGTGAATTCTTCGGAAAAATTGGCGCTTATGAGAAATAAGTAACATGCTTATTATTATTATTATTAATTATGCGTAGTGGCGTCGGACCTTTGCCATTATGTTCCCGGCTATTTTGACTGCCTTTGGATACAATATTATGTTGAGGGAGGGCTTTGCCCCCCATCACCCCCCCCCCTGACATATTGTCATCATCATATATATTGCCAGCAGGGGGAAAATTACCGAAACAAATTGCCGTCAAAATAGACGCGAACTTAACCACGGCGATCGAACAAATGTAAGCATGACGGCGGCGGCGGCGGGGGAGGCGTCAGACCTTTGCAATCATGATCCCGTCTATTTTGAATGCCATTGGATACAATAATATGTTGAGCCCCCCTCACCCACCCATGACATATTGTCATCATCATATATATTGCCAGCAGGGGGCAAATAACCGAAAAATTCGCCGTCAAAATAAACGCCGAGTTAACCTTGGCGATCGCTCTATGTAAACATGACGACCGTACGCCCGAACTCTACATCCATCCCATGTCTGCTTTGTTTACAATTTACATAGTCGCATGCTTGCAGTTACATTCGTGTCTAATGCTATTATTTGCCCCTACTGGTAATATATATGATAATAACAAGAAGTCATGGGGGGTGATGGAGGTAAAGCCCATTATTGACCCATTATTGTATCCCACGGCTGGTAAAAAAAAAAATAATATTTACCCAACACCTGGCCGTGAGATACAATAATGGGTTGAGGGGGGCTTTGCCGCCCTCAGCCCATCATCCCCCATGACTTATTGTCATCATCATATTTATTACCAGCAGGGGTAAATATCAGGAATAAATAAGCAGTCTAATTAGACGCGAATGTAACTGCGGGCATGCGAATATGTAAACAAAGCGGACGGCACGCCCACTAACACAACTCTTACCAAAAAAAAAAATTCAAATTAGGCTAGACACCAGGGAACCAAGACCGTACGATTTATGTAAACAAGTCGACGACGACGCGTACGTCTGCTAACACTATCTATACCGCCTAACTTAATCTAAACTTACCAATTATAGCCTATAACCATAATTTACCTAATCTAGCCTAGGCTACTCGACCTAACCGATTGCAACCATGTTTATGTAAATCTATAATCTAACTTAGATGGACAATTAGCCTTAGCTACCATATAGCCTAATTTTGAATTGAATAGGCTATAAACCTAGAGAAGGCCAATTCTCCCTACCAATAAATGCCTACAGTGACCGATAGAGGCGCTGAATGCAAGTTTTACCGCGGTGCATTGTGGGAATTGGGCGACATCGCGGAGCTATCCCCCTCCCTCTCCTTCAATTCTATAATATACCGGAATGCAGTTAGTCGAAATTTCTGTAGCTGACACATGCTTTGGTCTATGCATACTGTTGTTTTATATATTTTAAAATCACCCATATTCATAAATAACGTATATTTACAATACAAAGTCAGCAGGTATTTTCGCGTCAATTTTGTCATAATTAATCTATCTATTGCCTGACGCCGTGATCCCCGAAGGGGTGGCCACGAATGAACCGCCCCCATGCACCTCTGTCCCCAGTCAGTCGACGCCCCTCCCCACAACCAGCACCACCTTCGTTCATGTACTTCCTCACTCCATCCTTCCACCTCTCATTCGGTCTACCTCTCCCTCTCTGTCCCTCCACCTCGCTCTCGTACACCCTCTTAGTTATTCTCTCGCTTTCCATACGTTCCATATGGCCGAACCATCTCACGTTGTTCCTTTTCACACTTTCCAGCACATCGATCTCCACACCACACCTCCTTCTTACTTCCTCATTAGTCTGTCTATCCCTCCATGTAACACCGCACGCACTCCTTAAGTAATTCATTTCCACTGTCTCACTCTTGGTCTGAGTCTCTCAACCAACGTCCATGCTTCGCTTCCGTAAGTCAGTGTCGGGATTACCACACTGTCATGCAAGGACTTCTTCACTTCCATACTGACCACCCTATTTCTTGTTACTGCTTTTAGCGTTCCTACAACCCTCTTCCCCTGTTGTACCCTCTCCCGCACTTCTTCATCCACAGTCCCATCTTTACTCAACACACTGCCCAGATACTTAAAAGAGTTGACGATCTCCATAGCCTGACCGTTCAGCTTCACCTCACACTCTGTGACTTCACCCCTTTCGAAGACCAAAACCTTGTTCTTCCCCGCATATACCTTCAAATTCCGTTTTTCACACACTGTTCCAAACTCATTTACCAGACCCTGCAACTCCCATTCATTATCACTCATCAGAACTGTATCATCCGCAAACAGCAGTATAGGTAGCTTCCACTCAATTCCCTCCCTTTTCAGCGATACACCAACATCCACTGCTCTTGATAGTATTTCTTTCATGACTCCATCCATATATACAGTAAACAACCACGGGGACATCACACACCCCTGTTTCATACCAACATTCAGGTCAAATAACTCGCTCTGCTCACTCTCCACACGTGCTGCCGCCTTTGCACCCTCATACATGCTCTTCACTGCTTTCAGCAACTTGCCCTCTACTCCGTATATTCTAAGTACTTTCCACAAACCTTCTCTATCCACTCTGTCATAGGCCTTCTCCAAGTCCATAAAGGCAACATACACCTTTTGTTTCTTCTCCAGATACTTCTCAACAACACAATTCAGGGTAAAAATCTGATCTACACATCCTCTTCCCCTCCTAAAACCTCCCTGCTCGTCGCCTATCCATTTCTCCGTTCTCACTCTCACTCTCTCAATCACTACCCTACTGTATACCTTCCCTACTACGCTTAGAAGACATATTCCTCGGTGGTTACCACACACTCCTCTTTCCCCTTATATAGGGGGACTATTATGCCAGTCTTCCAATCATCGGGTGCACTCCCCTTCTCCCATGCTAGTTTGTACATTTTCCATCCCATTCTATCACTATCTCACCACCATATCTCAACATTTCCCCACACACTCCATCTGTTCCTGCTGCTTTCCCCAACTTCACTCTTTTCATGGCTTCCCACACTTCTGACCTCCTGATCCCCACCTTCTCCTCCACTACTTCTCTTCTTCTCCCTCCCATACCATATCCAGCTATGTTTTAGTGGTGGGCGTATCGATACCAAAGTATCGATATTTCCGATACTACCTCTGTACTTGAAAGTATCGATTCTGAGGGCTTGGTATCGAGTATTATGAGAACTTGAGAAGCACATGCAAAATAATCGTGAAATTAATACAATTAGTGCCAAAATTAATAATGCGTCGTGTGCCTCGCTTTTAACACTTTGAAACAAAAGCTAATCCAAGCCGCTATTGTCGCTTTCCCTGATTACCATAAACCTTTCCGTCTTTATACCGACGTATCTCTGTACGCCATTGGTGCAGTTTTAGCTCAAGTAAGAGACGGAGAGGAACATGTGATAGCGTATGCCAGCTCCACACTCAACCAAGCCCAACAGAATTATGCAGCCACCAAGAGAGAGTGCCTAGGGATCATTTGGGCACTCAACCACTTCAGGTCATTTGTGTTGGGCGCAAAACTCGATATAATAACCGACCATCAATCTTTGCAATGGTTGCGTAAGTGCGAAACCAACTCAGCCATCTTGGTACGCTGGAGGGAGGCACTAGAGGACTACGATTTTACAATACAGTATCGTCCAGGTAAACTTCACACCAATGTAGACGCCCTGTCACGTTTGCCAGTACCGAAAGACCCCCCACCAACCTAGCCGCCTTACAAAACACGGAGCTCTTATCTACCCCCATCCACCAACATAAATCCCCCCCAGCACCCTCACTAATTCAATCTTGGGAAACAAGAATCAGACCACCCTGGATACCGTTAAATGTCTTCAGGAAACTGACTCACTGGGGAGATCAACTTGCCACAGACTCCGGTCACATAGTCCTAGATCCCACCATTGCCCACGACTACATGATTGCCATCCACAAGGGAAACGGCATACACCTGGGACAAAAGAAAATGTTAAAAATCTTCGCGGATCAGTACTGGACCCCCAACCCCTCCAGGATTGCACAACGTGTGACAGAATCCTGCAAATGTTGTTTATTGGGGAAAGATAGATCACGCACCCCAGGCTCAGCTGGTACCATTTCTGCCAACAAACTGTTCCAGGTCCTATCCCTCGACATCATGGGCCCGTTTCCTTCTTACGCTGGCAACCGCTATATCGTCACCTTTGTTGACGTATATTCAAAGTTCTTAATAGCCTGCCCAGTTAAAGACCACACAGCCACCACCGTCGCCGCACGGCTTGCCACAGAAGTATTCTCTATATTCGGCCTTCCCCTTGCTCTTCTATCCGACAATGCCCCCGAATTTAGTGGACACGTTTGGCACCAGTTCACCCAACAATGCGGTATTAAGATCAAGCACTCATCCCCGTACTGGCCTCAAGGAAATGCTATATGCGACCGCAGCCATCGCACCATCAACAACCAGTTACGTACCAAAATGATTGCTCTGAACACCTCAGACTGGCCATCACAGATAAAAATGATACAATGGGGCATGAACACCTGTCCCCGCAAACACGGTATTTCACCTCATGAACGTGTTTACGGCGTACCCCCCCTGTTACTGCCATTCCACCATCACGCTCATCTCCCCTCCAACACCTCCACAATTGACCCATTGCAACATCTGCAAAACACCCTCCATACCGCCCAAACCTGTCAAGACACCAAAAATGATAACCCCGATGATACAAACCCATTCGCCATCCATGACACCGTAATGGTAGCCAACCTCCCTGTAACCAACAAATTAGGCCCTCGCTATGTCGGACCCTACACCGTTATCAAAGTCCCAAATGCCTATCAAGTCATCATTCATTATCACGGCGTGACTCGCACGTTCAGAAATAGATTCGTCTGAGCATTTAAACCTCTAAAACCACAAGACATTACCCCACCCCACACGCCCGACCCTGAATTGAACACCCCTACGACCCCTCCCACTCAGGCTATAAATGTTTCCCTACAAACCCCTAAAGGCCAAAACCCTCCAGCACAGAACCGGCCGATCATTCCTCAACATACCCCCATAAATAACCTTTACAAACCCCAAGCCCCCACTATCAAACCTTCCTCCACCATGACCCATTCCTTCACTTCTGATAGTCAAGTACCTCCCCAACTTATCAAAGTACGAAAACCTCCACCCACAACCCCGACCACAACGGAAACCCTCCCGTCTAGCCCTGACGTACCTCCAACAGGCACCACAGTAAGAAAACCACCACCCCCACCTAAAACCAAGTACACACCCAACCGCACCACACAATTTACCTCAGTAACCTCACGCTACAACTTACGCCCACGACTAGGATCTTTTAAACCCTCCAGAAAACACACTCTGCTAACCAAGTTCCGTAGGGCTGCCAGACCACTATCCTCCTCCTCCTCTTCTTCTTCGTCGAATTCTCCTCCACAAAGGGAAAGAAGACGAATAATCACAAGCAAACACCATAACCCCTCTAACTATATTCCAAAAAAACACCACCCCAACCCTCCCACGGAAGAACATACCTTCCCCTTCAACCTCATCCCCTCTCAACCCCCACCTCATCACCCCATATGACCTGCTAGATCTACCCCCCCACCAAACTCCAACAAAACCACCTATTTCCACCACCATCAAATCACCAACCCCACCAAAGAACACACCCAACACACTTTCCTACCCCCAACCCTCCCAATTAAACCTCCACTCCCTACCCACGCGTCTAGCTGCCCCCTCATACACCCATTTCCCCTCCACTATCCCTGCGACCCCACCCACACATCAACCAACCAATCATCTCATCAAACCCCCAACCAACCAACCCCTAAAAAGTACCCTATGCCAACGACTAACCCCCTCCTCACACACCACGTCTAACACACAACTAACTCCTAACCAAAGCCCCTCCAAAATGACGTACCCGACCTCCACACCCCCACTTGAATCCCCCCCCAAAGTCGCCCCTGAGAGAACCCCCATACATACCCCCACCCAATCCTCTCCCATTCCGCCTACCACCCTCACTCGACAAAAACCTCCACACGCATCTACCTCTCAAATAACCCCCTACATCACCCCCACTAAATGCCCTCCACCTGTAAAGCGTTCTTCCCCTCAATATAAAACATCGTTGAGCGACTCAAGTCCCACTACAAACATCTACCTTCCCACCAGAACCTCCAAAGGTAGAATCATCAACAGACCCATCAGATTTGAAGACAGTTATGTAAAAACAACATCCCGTTCTTACACTAAAGACCCAAGCCACACAACACACACACACCCTCTTTCTCACACACCTCCATCACGCACCTTACCTAAACCAATATTACACATTGCCTCCATATATTTTCCCAGCCTGCAACACCACCCAAGAAAACCCCAGACTCATATCCCCCATTCACCCCCAGCTCCGCTTTCACGCGTTAGTCCCTCCCCTTCAGTTATTAACCCCTTCACCACACTGAAGAGGCCTCCTGTCAGTCACACACACCTCACTCGATACATGACCTCCACCATGAACAAATCCACACCATTCGTCGCCCCCGTCCCTACCCCCACGGAGGAAGAATACACACCGTTCATAAGAAAGGTTAAAGTAAAAACTTCCACAGGACGCTTAGCCCGTCTACAGCGCCCACATCAAGCCCGGGCAGCCGCCCTCCACATCACCGAGGACACATTCCTACAGGTCTACATAGACCTGCAAAAGAAACCTGACCCTCGCTCTCTTGCTTGGTGGGACCTTCTAAATACCCTCAAAATGACCCACCATGACTATGCTTCTTTTTACTTCACCCTTGAGGCTCGAGGACGAGCCTACAACGAAGGAGAGGGAAGTAAAATGCCCCAGAACGAGAAGCCCACCACGGAAGCCACGAGCGAGCACCACCAGGAAACGGGAACAGAAACACCCGAAGGAAAGGCCCACAGAACGAAAGGACCAGGTGACCAAGCCAACCAGTTAAGACAGGCCGAAGCCCGCAGGGCTAAGCAGCTCCAAACCACACCTGCCTATCACTTCTAACCACTGACCCTTCCCCCACCTCGCATATACACTACCCCTCGTGTCCTATACCTCTACCTACATGATGATGAACATGAATACACCTTAATGTAATACACCCATGCCCTGTCCCTAGGTTGAACCAATGCCAACCAGTTCAGACAGGCCTAAATCTATGTATGTTTTTCCATCCAAGAAGTAATATGTTAACCCCCTGTCTTGCCAGACAAAGTTTCTGAAGACCAACCGCCCCCATAAATCTATGTATGTTCTTCCATCCGAGAAGTAATCTGTTAAAACCCCATGTCATAATTGATAAGAAACTATGGTACCCACGGGTACACCAGTGTATATATAACCATTATTCCTGTAAGACCTAGACAGAAATTACTGCAGATGTTAGAAACCATGCAGTAACTCTAATTCTTACCCCAACCAGAGATTGTATACCCCACCCTCTTTTACCATTGTCTCGACGCCTTTCCACCACGAAACAATACCGAAGCTACCCCTACGAACTGCCGCTTTCTTTGATATATATGTCATAGAAAACGCAGTTCCCAGGAACAACTAGAATCAGCAAGAAATAGTGTCAGAGTAACAGTATCCATAACCATCGTATTGACGAGTAATAATACACCATGTTTTTCTCTACTTTTATCCACAGTCAAGCACACACCTACAGTTAACCTCCTCTTCCCCACAGCCCACAGTCCACATGATTCTATCATTTCCAAACTCATATAACACCACTTATTACTCATCCCCCGGTAGCGTTTGGCTAACGTACCTTCCCTGTCATTAACCCCCAGGCTACGATGCCAACTGTAGCCTAATGCCACCCCTACGCCCAGAGACCTTAAGGTCAAACTTCCATGTAACCCCCCTTAACCCTCTCCCTCTCGTTAACCCCCACGCTCCTCAACTCCCTTCCGACCTAGCCTCTTCAGCATACCCCCTGAATATCCTTAACTTTTCCATTACTAACATTCTCAAACCTTTTTTATATATACTCCTATCCAGCCTACCTTCCCCCAGTAGGAAGGAACACCATTAGAACTTTACTAACCCTTTGCATGCCATCTATTCCCTCACAACCCATTCACAACCCTGTACCAAATGATCGTCAGTGCGAGGCTAGCCGCCTCGCCAGTGACTAACTTCTATTGCCATACTTCCAGATAAATATGGCAGAGTTAGCAACCCAGTCTCCACCACATCCAACAAACCATGCAATTAACAACCCAACCAATTAAACCAGCTGGTCAAGGCACCTTCGGTTTTGGTATTGCGAACTCCCACATCTGTCTCATAAACAGAGGGTTATTACAAACACTTGTAATATGGCAAGCCCCCAGCCACAGCCGCCGGACGACCATCACAGAGAGAGGGCGCGCACCTACCCCTTTTCACCCACCCGAGGAGGGAGACCCCTACCCCTGCGGAGGTATACCTGACCCCTGTATTGACTTCCGGGTCATTGCCAGGTAGTACAGGAATTCTTCCTATCAATGAACTAACCATGTATGACTAACACCTTTACTACCTCTATTAACCCCCAATAACCCATTAACCTTTCTTGCATACTCCGATAACCAAATTAGCACCTCAGCTATACCATAG